>LOJH01008784.1:15141-31893 GCA_001685095.1 Ellobius talpinus
ACCTTTGGAAGAGCAGGCAATGCTCTTAACCGCTGAACCATCTCTCCAGCCCCTGGAAAATCTTAATACCTAGACTTTGGTCATTATACTAGGATGAGACACAGAGGAGTTGTTCAGATTTAGATAGATGAAACATTGGAATCCAGGTTCTGATCAGAACTCTGGATGTAGCCTTTCATTAACTTTCCATTGAGTATGGGACCAGGAGGGGGCGCCCCAGAGCTCTCTGTTCCCTGTCCCCACCATGCAACAGCAACACTGTTTTCCTAGGGTAGGGCCACTCATCCAGACCCTCTTTTACTGTCTGTTGCGATGTACAGTGATTCCAGAGCCCAATGTAGCTAGCAGCCATTGAAGAGAACGGGAGTACTACTGCATTAAGTTCTCCAAAGAAATCAAACATCAGAGGAACAGGAGAGCAAGAGTAAAGTGGAAGGCCCTGCCTTAGGCCTAGACTTCAGTTTTCTAATTACAAAAGAATTACCACCCTCTTGCGGGTCACTGGTTCCTGGGATATGCCACGTCCCACAAGTCAGCATCACCAATTCGCAGGGTCTTATGTCCCAAGTAGATGTGACTCCTCCCTTTGGCTCCATGGGGCCTGTATGAACTGCTCTAGTATCTTGTCTCATCTTATGCTACAGCTTAAACATGCTTTCCTACAACTAAAGTAAGCCCCTCCCCCATTCTTCCTAAGGAATGTCTGCTTCCCTTAGCCTCAGTCATCTCTGTGTAACTGTTCAGGCTAAACCAGACACTACACTGAGTCCTTGAATGAATGAGTCTACAAGAGGAAGTGATGGTGATATAGAGTCTTCTTGTCAGATATAGCAGAAAAGATCATCTCATGTACTTAAATTACTTCTCTGAAGGTTTTGTGATTGTTTTTTCCTCTGTAAAACCTATAAGACCTCTGTAGTCCATATTTTATGATGTAATAAAATAATAATAATAATTATGCTATCATTTTATTTTCTTATCAGTTGTTGCTGAGGGTAGAAAAGTAGGTTATGTGAGTCCATTCCATATCTGTTGATGTTTTGATCATTTCCCACAGACTCTTTATTATAATTATATAATAATGTAACAACTAAAGTAGTAACAGTTTTGATTATTTCCTTCCAACTCATAATATCTACATATTCGCCCCTTTCTTTCTCTCCTGTCCTGGCAAATTCACTAATGAGAGTGCTCTTCTCACATATCACTTTCTAGTGTTTCACTACTGCCGTAGTTTAGTTTATGCTTAGTGCGAACTGTTTTTTTGGTTTTGATTTTGGGGGTGTGTGTGTGTGAAGGGGTTTGTCCTGCAAAGTGGCAAGGAAACTTTATGCAACACAAAACAATAAAACAGGACAGAATATACGAGCAGCAGGCTGCAAGAGTGAAGATACTCAAATGTCCAACAAATACTTTTAATGACGTTCCTTTTTATTTAATAGCTAAGAAATTTTTATAAATAGAATTTGAATTTAATGAAATACTTATTTGTTTGTTTGGTTTGGTTTTTTGAGTCAGGGTTTATCTGTGTAGGCTTGGAGCCTATCCTAGAACTCACTCTGTAGATCCGGCTGGCCTCGAACTCACAGAGATCTGCCTGCCTCTGCCTCCTGAGTGCTGGGATTAAAGAAGTGAGCCATCACTGCCTGGCATGAAACACTTATTTTAAAGCTATTTTCTGAAATGATCATCTTACTTTTCTCATTTAATAGATGTTGTTTTCCACTTGCCTAAAACCTTCTAGAAGGTTTCTGTCTTCCTTAGAGTAGAAATTGAGAATTACTACAATTTTCTACAAAGTTCTTCTTGTTTCCTGCCCCACTTCTCTCTTTTTGGTCTTCCTTCTACAATTTGGCTCTGGCAACTGTGACTCTCCTGCCTTTGCTTAAACACACTAATCCCATTCCTAATACAAGCTAGACACCTGCTGTTCTTCATGGAATAGTCTTCCATCCATTGTCCTCATAGATCCTGGTTCATTCTTCCAACTCCTATAGACTTTTAATGAAACATTTCTATTAAAGCCTTCCCTCTCATTGTGATGTTATTGGAGATACACATCCACCCAAAAGCCCTTTGCTATTCTCTGCATTATCATCTATTTTACACATCATATACGGTATATGTTTAACTGTTTGTTTTATGAAATCTGTAATAAACTTTGAGTTAGCTTATAGCAGAGATTTTATGTGTGTGTTCTTCACAAAGGTCTATCATAATATTGTGTAAAGTAATAAAAAATCAAGAGAAATTGTACATGTATATAAGAGTTACTAGCCAGCTCCAGTCCCAAATCTCACAGAGCCAACAACCTCCATGTTAATGAGAGGAATTAATGAAATTCTAGTAGAGGGGAAAGGAAGAGAAAAGAAAGATATCCACAAACACTGTGGTTTGCCCACATGGTGGAAATGGATCTAGAAAAATAAAGCCAAGCCTGGTTCTGAACATAGTTTTTCTGTTATGTATCCCAGGTTCCATTCTTTGGGCCTCTGTTCGACGGAGCCATCGTGAGTGGGAAGCTGCTGCCAAGCCTTATCTGTGCCACGTGCATCAATGCCAGCAGAGCGGTGAAGTGCCTCATCCCACTCTATCAGAGCTTGTATCTTTTTGCTGTAAATATGTAACTTATTAACCCTCCCCAGGGTGAGATTCCTGGAGAGCTTTCAGGAGAGGTAAGTGGGCTTCAGGCCCAGGCTGTGCTGCTGTTTGTTGATCTCTATGAAGTACAATGATATGTTGCTGCATTGAATGTAGTTTGTTTTCCTAGTATGTTCAGGAGTCTTTGTCTGAGAGGCCGTGACTGTCATGCTCAAGCTCATGGCTTCTGGGATTTTTCCCAGATTTGGTCTCTTCTTTTTCAAAGTCAAAGTCCACTGTGCAGAAAGAGGAATATGTAGCAAACCACTTTCAATTCTCAATCAGAGCACCAGAAAGCAAAAGCAAATGAAATGACTAATAAATCAGAAACTGTACACAGCACCTGAGAAATGCAGAGAGTTCTGATGAATGGAGGAAGGAGAAATTACACCTGGCAGAGGAGGGGAGTCCCCGAATTAAGTTGTATCTGGATTCATCACGAGTGGAAAGAAAATTATTTTGCAATTTTCTCTTTTAATTCCTGTTCTCATCTCTGAAAACAGGAGAAATTTCATGTTTCTAATTTTTCTTTCAAGCAATAATTAGTATGTATAGCCCCTAAATCCACATGTGATCTCCAACTATAAGAAAAGAAAAAGATTAAGATGAATGACTTCATAAAACCACTATAAAAACCATCTAACTTCCTAATAAAACTTAGAATTTCTTTGTTTCTAATTGGTATCAACAATGATTAAAAACACATTCTATTTGACCTCTCTCTCCATAGACTTATCCCAGCCTGATTGTAAGTTGACGTATTATTAGTGGGTAGCGGGCGAGTGAGAAATAACATGTAAAGAGATACAGTTTGTGACATACCTTTCATTAAAATATTGGTCATTCAGTTGAATAATATCCTGCCTTTAGATTTTAAAAAGTACATATGCCATGTGGCAACTTAAAATTATCATAGAAATTAGTAGTAGAAAAGAGCTATTAGGTCCCATCTGGTCCCTCCCCTGGGGCCAGGCTGCATTATTCCCTCCAGCACACACTCATGCTTTGTCCTGGCTGGTGGGGAGTGTTTGGAAGCAGCACTCACTCTCTGCAGAGACTTCCAGAACACCCCAGTTGTAACCTATAGCTGCTGCCGCTTCCACCTCCAGCATGGAGTTTATATTTCATATAAACTGCAGCTTACAGGACCTTGTTGGCAAAAATGAGAAAGACCTGTCCAACAACTGGCCTGTCAGTTGGTATATGGGATGAGCTAGATACCTGTCAGTCAAGGATACTGGGCTGAGGCAACAAAAGTCCTTTGAAAACAAGAACATCCTATTTTGTAGAAGTCCACTTTGATTTTTTTTTATCTTGTCACACCCTCTCCCCTTATCAAACAAATCACAAAATAAATGTTTTGTCATTTTGCTGAACGTTAACTATGTGCCTTTGGAGAAGTCAGATTTAGGGAAAACAGTATTTTTAAGGGTTGAAAAGATAATGATCAGTATCTCCTTAAAAACCTCAAGGAAATCACATCATGAGTGTGGGTGCCAGTACTCAAAAATAGCTCATAAAATAGACGATTTGACATCTTAGAGGACAATTTAGTATAAAAAGGAGGAAAAATAATAACAAAACCTATTATATTGCTCATCATAAAGTTTTAAATATTCTTCTCTTAGTTAACTAATTTGTTAGTCAAATAAATATCTAAAACAGTTAATCAAATGATATACACAAATTTGTATACAGTTGTAGTCATGTGAGAAAAAATTTATGATCATATAGCTATTTCTGTCTGCAGAACTGCTAATACTCTAGTCAGAAATAAGGAATATAATAAAAATGAGGAAATGGGAATGAGAAAGGGGAGATTTTTGTACTTTAAACATCCTCACTAAGTTTTACAGCTGTTTGTGTGAGCTTGTGCCAGCTGCTCCTGTAATGTTCACTAGAACATTGAAGTCCTCAGTGTGCTTTGGGGAGCATCTAAACTGCTCCAGTGTCATAGCTGTTGTCTGGAATTTGCTGCTTCCAGCATATTGACATAGTCTTATATTTGAATTTTCAAAACCACTGACTATTCTAACCAGTCCTCATTATGAGTGCTAATTGCATGCCTTCATTTACCAAACAAACAGTTCCTGTGGCCTGTCTGCCAACTCCAGTGCTGGAAGCTAGGGCCACTGCAGCACAGCAGGGAGCCCAGTCCTTGTTGACACATTTTAGAGACACCTAGATGACACCTAAAGAGCGCACAGGCTAATTGGTCCCATATCTTCTGAGAGCAAGTGAGACTGAGAGTTGGGGTGAACAAGAGTCAGGATAAGGGGGCCCTCTCCAAGGAGAACATACTTCAGCAGAGATTGGAGAATGAGAGGAGCATAGGTGACACTCAGCAGAAGACCCAAGATTCAGTGCTCTGGGAGGTACATAGAAAGATAGGTGATAGATAGATGATAGATAGATAGATAGATAGATAGATAGATGATTGATAGATAGATGATAGATTGATTGATTGATAGATGATAGAGAGAGAGAGAGAGAGAGATTGATTGATTGATTACATGAATCCTGTACATGTTCAGGTCCATGAGGGTGCCTGTGATGGACCCAAGAGTCAGCTATGATAGCAATGGCATTCTAGGTGACCCCCGAAGAAGCTGCTCAGAGTTCCAGGACACATGTACCTCAGGATTCTCATCTTAGAACAGCATGCTAGAGGGTCCGTCCAGGGCTGCCCAGTAGACAGTGAATAGGCAAGAGGTGTAGGCGCCACCATACCCTACAAGCCCTGTGCAGACCCCTAAGGGGTAAGGTCATCAGCAGTGCCTTGGATGTATCTTGATCCAGTGCTAGTGACTTAACTTGACCAATGGGGAACAAGCATGTGGTACTCCTTTTCAGGAGAGAAGAAAGTGCCTTTCTGAAAGGTCCTGAAGTATAAAACGCTCTCCATTTTTTTACTGCCTTCCAATGTTTGCTATTTACCATCACTCAAAGTAAAGGAGTGTTAAATTTTAAATTATTTGCTTTGATTTTTATCATTCTAAATTATAGAGTACTAATTTGATAATAAATCTATAAGCTTTCAACTCATCAGCTGAAATCAATAGCATTTTGCAATTCATATACCATAGCTCATGTGTGCATATATTTTGTTCTTCCTGTGTGTGTATTCTAGCAGCCCTCCACCATTAGTTTGCTGCTGAGCAAGAAAGAACTGAGAGGCAGAGAAACCTGGGTCACCCTGTAATCCCTTACCTTCTGTGGCAGTTTGCAGAGCATTAAATGATTGACTACTACAAGGGAGTCACACAGCTTGGAAAGGGTTTGATAGGGTTCTCTGGTTACTTGTGGCTCTGTGGCCACTCACTGCTGCTTTCTTTCCACAGTCAAAGCAAGTTCTGCTTTGGCAGAAAAGTGTGACCTTTCAGCTTTTATGATATCTTAGTCATTGAGGAAATGGGTTCTCATTTCCAGCTGCTCAAGCCAAGTGGCCCTGAAGCCCTGAAATCTCCAGTGCATGTTGAGGAACTCTGGCTCTAAATGTCTGGCATTGGGAGGGGTGTGTGTGTGTGTGTGTGTGTGTGTGTGTGTGTGTGTGTTTGTTGTTTCCCCTAAAGTCAGGCACTATATCCCTTAGCACAGCTGTGTTGGTGTGAACCCAGACTCATTAAGGAAGGAAGCAGTTTGTGTCTGCTGCCATAGAAAAAAACTTCACTTAATGACCAAATATCTGGAAGAATTACAGCTACCTGTTCCCGAGATGCAAGGCCAGAGTTGCACAATAAGAATTTCCTTGCCAGCCAGGCTTTTTTACGTAACTATCCTGAGTCTTTGTTTTGCTTCTAATACGTAGATTACAGAAATAACTACTAAGTTGTGACAAGATACTAATTTCTCCTCAGTGTCACCCCCTCTCCAGGTGTCAAAGTGACCATTTAGTTCAGACCTTTGTAAGTCCTTGAGGTGGGAGCACTTGCTTCTTTTGTCTAGTGACCACACACTGACCCATGACAACCAGACTGCCTAATGACAACCAAAGCAGCGAGACAGTGAAATGACTTAATTGTTTCTGCCTCCCCGTTCTCTCCCTGATGTTTAACTTCCTTAGAATAAATTTGATTGGGATCCTGTTTTATGTAAATTTTAACTAACAGTAGAAATATGGACAGTTAAGGGTCAATTTGACTCTGGAATGTTTAAAAAATGCACTTCTGATTATTTGGGGATTGGAAGCACTGCCCAAATAAATTTGTCTTTTGGACTTTTTTGTTTCGCTTTTTAGCAGTAAATCTAGGTTTAGGTCAATATCAAAGGAGTTCTTGTGTGAGGTTCTCTTGGATAATTGATCAAACAGTTGGAACTGCGTGGCAGAGGCAGAAAGAAGACTGAAAAAAAATCATTGTCTCCCATAATTAAAAAAAAATGTGAACACAGTAGGGCCATGTGTAGAAAACACCCTGTAATGGTGCCCAGCCCTTTTGTGACTTGTGGGCTTTCCTGTAACCTCCTCAATGGGCTGAATCAAATCTGCCAACCGTACCTTCATCCTGTGGCCACTGCACCACTGAGTAGTGAGAGCCAGGTCACCTATCATCTTCCTCTTCCATCGCTCACAGGCAAGTAGGGCCTATTCCTGGGCCTAGAGAGCAGTAAGTAGGAAGCTTGTCACATGTTATGTTTACAGTTCCCAAGCCAACTAAAGATTCCAAGGTGAAACTGTGGTCTGCTGATAGAACTTCCTACAACCATTAGAGCCAAGGGCTTTCATTCTCCTTGTCAGATAACTTACTTCAGGGAAAAGGTTCCTTCACCATATGAAATGTGCCCATTAGGAGGAGTTCACCCCGAATCAAGCAGATGGTAGCTTTCTGGATTAAATGTCCACTTCAATAGAACAATAGTCTCAGTGGCATTTGCCATCTCTACTCTCTGGAAGTATCAATATTTGGAGAGAACTGGTATTCCTAAGATAACGTGGTTGTATACCTCTTCTGTCCCGAGTGAGATTTGCTTTCATTTTCAGCTGACAGGTACATAAATATTTGGTATATATCTAAGAGACATGTGCCTTTAATATCATCACAAGATTCTGCTGCCAATTCACACAGCTTCAAAAATGACCCTTCTTTCTAAAGCTCTAACAATCCAGGTTCTTTCTTGCCCAGTGGGATCCTGAACTCTTCTTCCAGGACAGACCTTTGATTATTTTCTGCCCATCTCCCTACACTGCAGAAAGAAAACCAAACCACACCATGTGTTGTTATATTCCACCATGCACAATCAATTATGCATTTGTCAACGTCTGCAGCTTTCCTGCCATGTGCCAGGCACCATCCTAGCCACTAGGAATATAAATATGAATAAGATATTCCAAGGGAGAGGACACTGTTTGCTCATGGACCGGGCTATGAAAGCCCATTACATGTGAGAATGACAGATGCTTCCATATGGCAGAATGTAGGATATGCACATGCAGGCACAGGCACACAGAGAAGACAGGCAGAGAGAGCATGCACAGAACTGTGGAAGGAGTTCTGAGGGAGAATAGGGCCCGGTCTGTAGCAGAGGCAAGGGAATAGATTAGAACCTATGCAAGGGGTGGGCTGATCCAATGTATAACCATAAATAGCCTTCTGTGGAGCAATTAAAGAGTAGTCTTTGAAGGAACAGGTAGGTAAAGAGACATAGGAAAGGGAAAAAAGAGGAGAGAGAGGAAGCATTACTTTGAGCAAACCAGCTGAGCAAGACATATCCTAGTAGTTGGCTTCATCCACCACTGAGGCTAATAGTCTCAGGTCTTTACATGGAAAATTGTGTGTGAGAAGACTAAGAACTGAGTTTCTGCAAGCGAGAAGTCAAGACATACCAGATAATTACAGCACCAAAAAAAAGGAAACCACTTTAGGGTGGGATTGAGCACTTATGGAGGGATAATTACTGTGGGGGGGAGGCGAATTAAGTAGACTGAATGGCAGCAAGTTGCAGGTGGAAGGGATGAATGATACTTTAAGAATTGGGACCTCTATGCTGAGCAGTTGTGGTACATGTGTTTAATCTAAGCATTCAGGAGGCAGAGGCAGGCGGATCTCTGTGAGTTCAAGGCTAGCCTGGTCTACAGGACAGCCAGAGCTGCATAGGGAAATCCTGTCTTGAAAAATCAAAGGGAAATAAGAGAATTGGGACCTCTGAACAGACTTACAAGAAAAAGAGTTGAAATGGGTAATACTGTTTGATAGTGACTCAAAGCACATTTTACTATAGGCAGCAAACATTAGCCACGGTAACTGGAAGATAGTCTCATCTTTTAGAAAACCAGAAGTGAACCACAAATTTGTACCACTTAGGATTCATGCCTTAGTTTGAAGGAATGTGTTATGCCTTTGAGTATTGCAGAAAGTGGTGGGTTTGTGCTGGAATTTGTATATGAATGGGAGAAAAGTGGAAATAAACCGTACTCCAGACACTTGGGAAGCACAGTACAATAACTACAGATGAGGGGGACAAGTTCTACCCATGGGAGGTACTAAGAGAAAAGAATTGAAGAATGGAAGATTGCTAACAATGAAATTTTAAAATTTCAATTATACAGGGTATGGTGTAGCTCACACCTGTAGTCCTAGCACTGCAGAGGTGGACTCAGGGTGTCAGGAGTTCAGGGTTACCTTCAGCTTCATAGCAAGTCCAAGGGCAGCCTAGTACATATGAGACCTGTCTTAAAAGAAGCAGATAAGTAAATAAAATTTAAATGACTTTCTGAGAAAGAAAAAAGGGAGGCATGAAAGAGCAACCAAAGTAGTTTCCTAGGAAGTTGGTTTCTGATAAAATTGAGTTTAAAATTTGTACTTTAAGATTAAAGGAGGAGTCCCAAGTGCTTAGAAGAACCACATTCATAATAATGTCCCCATCTTCTGGATGTCATGGCAGAGACTACAATGCAAAGAAAGGAGACTGGCTCCTACAAGTAAAGTCCTTATCCAAAGCCACCCATATCTACCATTATGGCAGATTTGTAGCAGAGCTCAGAGCCATAAGAGATGTGTCTGTGTACATGTGTGCACTGCAAAGTGGAACAGGACAATATTTCCTTCATTTCCAAATAGGGTTAAAGGCTGAGTTTTGAAATGTTGCCTGGATCCCTTGTAAATCTATATGGCTAAAATTATTAAACAGCCCCTGAAACTTCAGAAAAGAATGTGTTCTCAAGAGTAAGGTGTCAAAAACACATTACACTTTTTTCAGAGCTTAGAAGCTTACAAATACAAATCTTAACTTTGACAAAGAATCATGATCACCAGGCATACATGAGCGAGAACTATGGAACCCAGAGAGATGGATAACTTCACTGTAGCCAGAACTGTAATGTCTTAATTCTGGAACTGGGCTGCTCTCTGTCCATTAGCCTACCCATCCTCCATTCAATAGTTTTATTAATGATTTAGCAACGTTCCAGAACTATTGTTTGTTTTTTTAAGTGGATTAACTAGCCCAAGGCAAGGTCAGCAATTAGGGTTATCTCAGCACATGATACCTTTGGCCCAAACAAGAGGACAGGATAAAAGAAATGGTATATATTTGAGTTGGGTAACCAACTGTGTAAGAGCAGGAGTGGAATGATATGGCTTGAGAGGAGCCATCGTGAACAACATTAGAGATTTGGAGTGACCACAGATTTGAGTGAGAAATGAAAGGGTAACATATGTAGCATTGGCAGCACCAACGTTCTCTATGACATGGTACAAAAGGCACAAGATCCACTCATAGGAGTTAGAATACAGTCTCTGCTTCTACAGTCCAGGCATCATCATCATTCAAAGTTAGTGTGCTACTCTGGGGGCCACATTGAAAGAAGGGCCTCACAGCTCAGAGCCAGTTGTGGGAAAGTGTGACTCTTAGGCAGCCTTAGGCATCTGGAAGCTATTCAGACCAAGAAGGCAGCATCTCTGGTACCTGGGAGGTTGTAAATGAACTATCTGCAGAACTGGGACCACTGGGCAGAGCCAGCCAGGCAGCAGCTTTAGCTCAGTGTCATGCAAACATCCAGAGCCCAGAACCAGCTGCCTGCAGACTGAATCCAGCCTACAGATGGGCTTTGTTTGAACTGCTTTTAGCCTCCTTGTATTACCAAAACACAAAACTGAAGATTGTCAGCCACAGTGAAAAACAGGAAGAGTGCATTTTTTTTATATTGTAGATTTTAAGAAGAGTATTTTATGTGTATGGGTGTTTTGTCTATATGTGTACCACATTCATGTCTGGACCCTGCAGATGCCAGAAGAAGGCATGGAGTTACAGGCTATGGTGAGTCCCCATCAGAACTAGGAAACAAACTCAGGTCCTCTGCAAGAGCAGTATGCATTTTAACTGTTGAGCCATCTTTCCAGCCCGTATTAAAAAAAATGTAGATTTTTTAAAATTTATTTATTTAGTGTGTGTATGCATGTGTATATGCACATGTGTGTACAGGTATGAGCAACTCTTCAGTCTTGGGAACTAAAAGAGGGGATTGGATCCCTTAGAGCTGGAGTTATAGCCATTTGTGGGATGCCTGGCTTGTGTCAAGTGCTAAGATCTGAACTCTGCTTCTCATGATTGTGCAGCAAGCACTCTAAACAGCTGAGCCATCTCCGCATTCCTCCAAAATGTAGGTTTTTAGTTTTGGGGGTTTCTTTATTTTTGGTGGAGTTTGTTTGTTTGTTTGGTTTGGGTTTTTGTTGTTGTTGTTGTGAGTCTAGCCTTTAATGGCTGAACCATCTCTCCAGCCCACAAAGTATAGGTTGTTTTTTGTTTTTGTTTTTTAATTTCTTCTAAAGACTAAGAATATCTGAGCTTGCTGATGGTGGTGGCACACTCTTTTAATCCCAGCACTCAGGAGGCAGAGACAGGCATTTCTCTGAGCTCAAAGCCAGTCTGCTCTACAGAGTGAGTTCCAGGACAGCCAGGGCTACACAGAAAAACCCTATTTTGAAAAACCAAAAAGTAAATTAATAAATAATAATAATAATAATAAATATCTGAGCCTGCTGAATCTCCCTCCCCTTATGCTAGTAGTACCTAACCTCTTCCCTGGACATCTGTCCTTCTAGGCACTGTAGTCCCCACCTCATGAGACCCAGTGCCAGCGCCACCATCATGGCTGTCAGGTCCTGACAGGAAAGCACCATCCAGTTCTGGCTGGAAGTCCAGTAAGCGCTGCCTTTTGGAATTTTATTGTGGTGCCAGCCTGATTCCCATAAATAATGGGCTCCAAGCCTGTTGTGAAAACTAGAAGATCCCAGCTGGGACTTACATAGCTGGAATATTTCCATTTTACCTACTAAGTATTAAAATACAGGGTAGGAAATGTCCCCTTCAACGGCTTGTAGAGAATACCCTACCATATGATAAAGGTCTGCTTCTTGGTGTCAAAGCTGCCCAGGACATGAAGCCTATAGGAAGCACCTGATTGCAGGGGAAGTTTTCATGAAAAGAGAGAAACTATTTTGCCACTTACAAAGACTTCATTTCAAGAAAACTAAATTTCTAACAGTCTTTAAGAAGCCAGGCTGATGCTCTGCCTGGGAAAATGTCCACAAAAGCCTGGGCTCTTCCTTTCTTGGCCACTGTCTCAACTGGGCCACCCCTGTCTTCCAGGCTGTCATGGGCAGGGATGCTGCTTCCCACTCTGCTGATCTAAGGGTCACTTTGCTGCACCCCAACCCACATGCTACTTGTGGGTCTCTCCATCCTCCCACACCATTTCACCAACAGTCTTTGTTCCCTTGAAGTCTGTGCCAAGATCCACTCACCTCTGCATTGAGTGTTCTGCCCCCAACCGTGCTCTGCAGTTCCCAGTGTGCACCTTGTTTTCTGTCTCTCACTGCCACTCTCACCTTTACCTCCTGGAACATTTTGCATATGTGTGTAAAGCTGGGAGATGGGGTAGAGGGGCAGGTAGGGAAGGAAGCAAAACCTTCATTTGGTAAACTCATTTGGAAAACAGAATCAAAAGATAAAACAAATACTTTATAATATTGCATTTTTTTCAGAGTTGGGAGCCTTCATTGTCTTAGGTGAAAAGTGGGTCCACATACAGCCTGCATGTGCATCTGTGTATGTCTGTACCTTGTGTAAACCCTGGTTTTCCATTTTAAAGCTATAGTTTCAGCTCTGTCCTGAACACTCAGAGTAACTGCTAAGCCTGGTAGGAAACAGATACACGTTGGGAAAAACAGCAGAAAGGATTTTTTTTTTAGATAGAATTCTTGGAAAACTAGGTATTATATGAAATAGTCTTTTAATGGATGATAATGATATGCATGTTTCCTCTTATTGTGTTCAAAGTAGTTTTGTAGCTGGAGATTTAGCTCAGTGGTAGAGCGCTTTCCTGACATGTACACAGTCCTATGCTCAGTCCCTGCACATTGGCTGATTGATTGATTTCACTAATACCCCCTAAAATTTATGGAAGAACTTTATACTTTGAAATTAATGGACTTTTGAACAATGTGAAAGAAAATGAAGGCTATTCGGCAATCAGTTTTCATAGAGTCATGAGTATTTAGTAGATTTGGGGGAGAAAGAGTGAACTCAAAGATAGTTAAAGTTAGAAAACTTACAAGGCTAAACTTACTGTTACCACCAAAGCCCATACCTTCAGGAAGGAGTGGCAGCCCCAGTCCAGGCTCAGAGGGAAATGGCCAGAAAGCCCGCTTCTTTGGTGTTCTATGTCCTATGTACTCTAATATTAGTCGTTGCTGGGATGGGGAGGGCAGCTTTTTTTTAGCTATTAATATGTGTAAATTTTTACGCACATAAATAAAAAATGTCTGTGATGTCCAAAGGAAGTTCTGAGACCAGCAGGAGTGGGCTGGTCTAGGCCAAGCATGCAAATACTGACAGCTGAAGTCACTTGTTGGAAAGTCTACAAACTCTGGGTACAGCTGCATTTGTCAGTTGCTGTAAGGGAAGTGTAATCAGCCAGAGAGATGCATTTGCATCTCAATTAGAAAGGAGTTGGGAGGAAGCACTAAGGTCTGTTGCAGGAAGGTTGTGGAAGAAATCTCACTGAGCACAAAAGCCTCCAGCCTTATCCTCCAGCTGAGTGGAGGACAATGTCTGAGGTTTCGTTTCCATAGGGACCAGAAACCTGCTGGGCCCCAGAAGAATCTCGGGTTTGCACTGGAATCATTTGGTCATGATGACACAAATTCCACTATTGTTCCTAAATACATTTTGCTATTAGAAAGCCGTTAGAAAAGTGGAAATGGTTGTCATGTAAAAAGCATCCAGGAGAAGTGTTGGCTGACCCTACTTACCTTTTTACAGAGAGCTGTGAGCATTTCTAGGCATTTGGCATTTATTGATGTCTGAATATTCAAAGAGCAAAAGGTCATTCCATAAATGACAGTGTCTTAGCATTTATAGTTACCTGGGAATGACATAGATTCGAAGGGAGCCATGGTTTCTGATTCTTCCATACTCTCCAGCTGAGGGAAACAGCATGACTTTTAACACGGTACAAGAACCTGGCTCACTGATCATTTAAATGGCTGGTCCTTATGTGGCTTTAGATAACACCAGCAAATCCTCAAGAGGTAGCCCTCACCCTGACATTTGGAAGCACAAAGTACTATAAATTAAAATTTTCTTTGGAATATTATCAAAGCGGTTACTTTCAAAGACTGAAATCTGTGCCAGACCAGACGGACCCTTTGTTTCCAGGGAAGTTATGCACTTTCCCAAAAGTCTGTGCTGGAAGCTACTGAGAGCAGAGGGTGTTAAAACCTCTGTCTATGCCAAGTTACCCACCATAACTAGGAAGACTCACCCTGAGCACTTCTGAGGAAAACTTGTATTTCTGTTTTATTTTGTGCTGTCTTGGTTAATTCATTGGCTCCAACTCAGAGCAACAAAGAAAACTGTTTAAAGTGGGGAGAAAGAAAATTTCAGTCTGACATGTACAGATTGAATTCTCTTTATTTAAAAGACAAGGTTTGAATCTCATCTTCCCATTCTGGAAATTAAGGAGAACAAGTTTCCTAAAGACAGTCTCTTCCAGTGACCACAGACTGAAATAACACATTGCAGGGAAACATCAGAACCTCTTAATCCAACATTAATCAAATTTCAGTTTACTAATTATCCATTCCATTTTGAAAGGACCGGCATCAACAGAAAACATCGTAGACTCTGGGATTATAAGCAGTATTTTGAAAGTGAGACTTTCTGTATTCAAATCTCTAAAAAGGATAATACATGCCTTATTATAATAAGAGATTGTGCAAAGCCAAAGAAGGACAAAGCAGCAGGTCCAACTGGTGATCCCTTCTGTGCGTCTGCAGTAGGCTCCCAGCAGGTTCCCTGCTGCAGTCATTTGCAACATGCTCAAGGAAATTTTTTAATCAAAGCCGAATACTTTTTTGGTAATTCGAGCAAGTACAATCCAAATGCCATCATGTGAGCCTTGAAGGAGCCTCTTTTTCAGTTTTCTCTAATACGGGAAACTCCAAACTCCAAAGCAGATAGATCTTGTTTTTTAGGTGTAATTCTGTGGTCCTATGCATTGAAAGCTTTTGCTAGAGACCCTTGGGAACTAGTGGAGAATGCTGGTCACTAGGAGGATCAGTGCTGACCCATGTGTCCCTGTATCCAGTAAGCCCTCATGCGCTTCCATCTGTATATTATGTTTGCACATGTCTTAAGCACAGCCAGCTTAAGGAATGGGCAGCTGCTTTAGTTTTGAGCAGAGTAGCATGTTCTCTAAATGCCCCATATTTTAGCATGTACAGCTCTCTAGGTATGCCTTGTAATTCCCGACAAGCCCACATCTGACAGTCTGCCTATCCAGACAGTCTTTTTGTTTTTGTTTCAACACAGTCAGAAAAACAAATGGCACCACGTTCGGTGGCTTATAGTTTTTATCTTCAGCTTATTTCCTCGATGTTTCATTTCAGGCGCCTATCTCCTGTTTGGTCCAAGGATATAAAAGAGTACAGAACGGGCATCCCTCTGCCGTGTTCACGCCTTTAAACCTTCAGTACAAAGCTTTGGACTTTCATCCACCCATGATCAATGAAGGGGCTGCCTCCTAAAAAACTCAGTCTGCTTGTCAGGGAACAAGCCAGCCCTTAAGATGCCAAGTCCCTGCGGTTCCCCTTCATTTGCCTATGAAGTGGGATGTAAGTCTATCAGTGCATCCCGGGCTTGAGGCAGATGTATGCCTGGAAGTGCAAAGTCTCATACCTCCACAAAGGGTAGGGCAGGCTGGCTGGCTGAGGGGATTCTGAATTTATAAGCAGAGTTCCAGAATTCCCCCAGGGCCCACTTTTCAAAGGCAAATTAGTACGTTTGCAACTTGATCCCTGGGCAACTTTTGACAGTTGTTCTAAGAATAATAAAACAGATGGACAGAATAGATTTTGGGGTTTCCATCCAAACTGCCATCCTCTGTGGAATTTAAAGAAGGCGGAGAGCCGATGGGGGAGCTGCCGCCACTCTCCATTGTGCCTTTCACACCCAAGACTCATAACTTTCTCCCCAAAGAAGATGGAAACTGTCATCACATATTTTCCCGCTGAGCTTCAGCTTGACTATGAGAAAATAAATAGGATGTGTGGGGTTTTTTTTTACACATTTAAAATTAAATGAATTGAAGTCAGTAAAAAATGAATTTATACTCCAAGAAACTGATGTTACTATGTGTATCAGAGGAAATATAAAATTTTTCTTAAATTTAAGTACCATATTTATAAAATCTTAAGCCCTTTATTTAAGCCTTCACATATTATGTGCTTATTAATTTTGAAAGTAGAATTCATTTCCAACACAATAAACACATATAGTGCCATATACAATAGATTAGACAGCTGTATCAGGAAAGACTATTTAAATGATCTGATAAGATGAGATTAGCCCTCCGACTGTGCACTAGACTGTTGTAGTTTGGGAAGCATTTTCTACTACCCACTCTGCTGTGGATCAAGTCTGGGTCTGTTCTCCTTTTCAGAACTACAGAATGTGAATTTCTGTACTGTTAGCCACCCCTCTCCGGATTTGTATGGTGTGATCACTTCTTAGATCAGAGAGGTTAAGTAAGGTCAACTAGGCCTTAGAACTCCAGAGCCGTCCTAGGGGTGTGTGTGTGTGTGTGTGTGTGTGTGTGTGTGTGTGTGTGTGTGT
>LOJH01008785.1:6987-21812 GCA_001685095.1 Ellobius talpinus
GAGAGAGAGAGAGAGAGAGAGAGGAAAGTCTTGTAAGAGACATTAAATACAAATTAAATGCATGCTATGCTGATTAAGTCTCACTTGAATTTCCTTTTTCTTCTGCCAGAAGACTTCCTAAATGCTTATAATATCATCGTAATTGTTTAATTTCCTTAAAAACAAGTGAACAAAAGTATCTCCTGCTTATTTTTTGGTGACAGTAACTCTCAGTGAATTTCTTCCAGTTCCAAACTAGTATTTTTATGCATCATAAGGTATTAAAAAGTAATCTTTATGGATAGAAGTAGAAATAAATCATCCTGAGAAGATACTCAGACTCAGAAAGATAAACATGGTATGTACTCATAAGTGGATATTAGCTGTAAAGTAAAGATAATCATGCTACGGTCCACAGACCCATAGAAGTTGAGCAAAAAGAGGAACTCAAAGGGAGACCCTCTCCTATCTTTAAGAAGGGGAAATAGAAGAGATCTCATTGGCTGAGTGTGGTGGTTGGGGATGAGAACATGAGGGATCATATTGGAGAATGGTTGAAGGGGAGACAGTACTGAAAGATATGACTGGAAATGGGGTGCATTTAAGTGTCAGGCAAAAATCTCAAAACTCCCAACAATCTACAAGCAGTGGCAGATACATAGCCTGAACTGATCATCTCCTGTTACCAGGCAAGACTTCCAGTGGAGGGATTGTGACACCAACCCAGACACACAATCTCCCACATACATTCTATCCAGACTATCGGGTGTGCTGGGGTATGTGTGCCACAAAAATTATGGAACTGACCAACCAATGACTTGTCCATCCTGAGACCCATGCCAGGAGAGTGAGTACTCCCCTGACAGTACCTTGAGTTCCAGGACCCAGAGGTTTGAAGCAAACAGGACTGATGGGAAAAAAGTCAGTATTATTATGTCTAACGGTATTCTGCTATACTCATAGGTTGGTGGCTACCCCAATTGTCATCAGAGAGGCTTCATCCAATAACTGATGGAAACAGAAGCAGAGACCCACAGTCAAACATTACGCCAAGCTTGGATAATCCTGAAGAGAAGAGGAAGGATTGTATGAGCCAGATGGATCAAGGACACAAGAAAACCCACAAAATCAACTAACCTGTCCTCATAGAGTCTGAACTGACAACTAGGTATTCTGAATTGGACTGACCTGGGCTTTCTTCGTATAAGTGACAGTTGTGTATCTTGGTCTTTTTGCAAGACTTCTCGCAGTGGCAGCAGAGACTGTCTGTAATACTTTGACTGGCTTTTGGGAAGACTCAAACAGGGTTACCTTGCCCAGCCTTAGTAGAAGTTAAGGTACTTACTCTTATAACAACTTCTTATGCCATGCTTTGTTGATATCAATAGAAGGCATGCCCCTTTTTTGAATTAAAAGGGAGGAGGAGTAGATTGAGGGGAATGGATAGAGAGAAGGGAGGTGGGGAAGGGAATGGAAGGAGAGGATGAAGGATAAACTTTGATCAGGATGTAAAACAAATGAGTAAATTTAGTCAATAAAAAAGAAAAGTTTTTACACAAGTAACACAGACAATTACACAAGTAACACAGACACTGAGAGAAAAAATTAATAAATGGGATATTTTGAAACTGAGAAGCTTCTGTAAAACAAAGGACATGGTCAACAAGACAAATTGACAGCCTACAGAGTGGGAAAAGATCTTCAACAACTTCACAATTAACAGAGGGCTGATCTCCAAGAACTCAAGAAATCAGTAATCAAATGAACAAATAATCCAATAAAATGGGTTATTTTTAAAAAGTAAAAAAGAAAAGCCAAAAAACAAGTGGTTTGTAAAGGGTATATTGTCAATAAAATCTTATGATATATCATGGAAATTGAATAAACCTATGATTATTTGAAATAACTTACCTAGTATGCTTTCAATGATTACTTTCTTATAACCAAACATGTCTTTGGTTATTTGGAGTGTGTTCAGTGACTGAAACATGATTATATACAAAGTTATTAGTTTCTTTCCAGAACATCAATGTGAGGGGTTCATTATTTTTTCCTAGAATGTGGGGAATAAGAGTTTTTCAAAGAGTGCCCTGGCCAAAAGTTTACCCATCCAAGAAAGTAAAAGTACAGATTGCCATCAGTGACACTCACTCCAAGTAATTCAGAAAAGAGGGCAATTTCCTGTGATTCAAACTGTCATCATGAGTTTCTTTCCATCTTGCTAGCTTCTTCTTGTCTCCTGAATCCTAGGTCAACCAAAATTTCATTGACTGTGCAGCAAGGTATAAAACTTGTTCACCAATGTTCACATGTTGGTCCCTTATTACAATTCACTAGAACATGTTTAAATTGATTTATAAATCTCTCATCTTATGATTTTGCTCTAGATTTTTGAACTATTGCAGACTAGAGATAGATATTTACATGCCCTTGAGTTCTTATTACTTGGTAAAACATGAATTCATTGATTGTGCTGAACAAATATGTTTCTAGTCGATGAAATAATTAAAAATAATTATATTCTCATTCATATGTTGCTCAGTTTTATGGCTTCAAGTTATCATTTCATTGACTAATTTTGTTCTCTGACAATTTCATAAATGTATATAGAGTTTCCTAATATCTCTTTCCCATTCTCCTCTAATCTTCATCCCATCTCTATTAATTTCCTTCTTTGTCACTACAACATATGACCAAAAACCTCCCAGGACAAAACTATTGGATTGTCTTTTTATTTCTTAATATCTAGTAGATAAGTTGTATTACTAATACTTCAAAATATTTTCCACATTTCTCTAGTGCCTAGGCCAAAACCAGACCTGCTTAGATTTTACATGGATTGCATTTAAAACTGAATCCATCACTAATTACTCTTCTGCCCCTCTGATCAATCACGACTTCTCCCAATGAACAGAAAGCCCCAACTAAACAGCTGCTAAGTTGTATAAGTGACTTTTCATGTTACTGCCATAAAACACCCTGTGAAATGTAGCTTAAGGTGAGAAGGATAATTTTGGCTCACCCTTTAGTGATACAATCTATGATATTTGCAAAGATGTGGCTAAAGATGCATGAGAGGGCTGGTTGTTCTGCATTCACTCAGGAGGCAGGGAGTGATGAAACACTAGGACTCAGTTATGCTTTCCAATTTTATTAAAAGATCCCAGCACATGAAAGAGTCTATCCACAGTGTGACAATTATACCTACCAGAAATCAACATATTTATATTTATCTGAGGAAAGTATGCAGTGACGTTTGTCTACTGGGTAATTTCAGATCTTGTTGACAGATGATATTTATCATGACCATCTTGTAATCCATAAGAGGAGGCATAAGACACTACAAAAAATGTTCCTTGAATTTAATTTTGATCAAGGTGGTCCATTCACGGTGCCTCAATAAAGAGCAAGTGTGAAAAACAGTTAAGGGTACATCCCTGATGTCAGCATTGTAAGTGGTGAAAAATCAGGGTTAATATTAAAAAGGCTTTCCTTGTTTGAAACAATAAGGCATGGCAGGTGCTCTATGATTTGCTACATAGAGTCCTACAATGGATGCAGAAAATAGACAATATTTTCCCAGAGTTAAAGGTGAAACTAAAATGTGTTAGACTGTGTATAAACAGATCTACCAAAAAATTGAAGTATAATTATGCCCTCTATACCCCATAATTCAAGTCCCATCATTATCTCCCACTGTTTCATTCACTTTGCCTACATTACTTCTTAAAACTATGGCCGAGAAAATAGAACAAAATTCAAGAAAGTATTTATTTAAATGACAGACCTGTGAGTTCCAGATTACTGATTTATTGGTATATAGGACTCTGTCACTTCCATCCCTAATAACTTTTGTAGATGATTTTATTCAACAAATGTAGTTACCCTAGACTTCATTAATGATGTTCTTACAATGTACCCATTTTTTCTGTTTAGAGTAACTTAGTTAAATTTCTTCAGAGAATTTATTGACCACCCTAGTGTGACACAATTGGGGTAGAACCTAACCTCATATATTACTAAAATTATTTTAAAACATTTCAATGTTCAAGGACCTCTTCATCGAGAACCAGTGTAACAATCCATACTTCAAAATGCCTAATGAATAATGAACATTATGAGGGCTTGAATGTACATGTATATGAATAGTGAAAACGTTTCAACACACTGGATAAAAAGGAACACAGCCTAGATGTAGAAGCATTATCTTTATATGAGTAGAAAGACAAAACAAACAAAAGCATAAAAGAAATAACAAAAAAGAAAGCTTCTATATATTACTTATTGATAAAACAATATCCATTAGGTGCCTCTCAATTTCAAACTTTCTGTTACTCCTGGACAAAAATGAGCAAATAAGAATTTAGATATACTTGAATTAGAACAACGTATAGTGCACATATTTATTAGAAGAGGTAACACATTCAGAGGACTCAGTAGTGCTCAGACAAAAGCACACTGATGATCCAGTGAATTTGTTATTTATTTTTTTTCAATTTGATCTTAGATTGTGCTGTATAATTATTTGCCTATACATAGAATACATGTAGTAGATAGTATGAGATCTATTTTGTATTCTACATATTTGAGGAGGATTTTTTTAAACTTCTAAATGTCAATTTAGCTGTGAGAACACATAATGGAATTGTAGAAACCTATGTTACTGACATTGTCTACTGTAAATGTCTTTTCATTTTACTGTGTATTCACTTACAGTTCTAAGTTTCCAATTTGAAAAATGTACTAGAATAAACCACTATCATTTACATTTGAGATTCATTAGACCACTGTCTTCATTTTTCTTCTATTTTTTCTCTAGTTCAGTCTTTAGTGAGTCTCTTACAAATAAAAGACTTTTGTCTCTTACAAATATCCAAATATGAAAGGGATTTCAACTGAGATTGAATAACAGTTTCATATATCTGACAAAGGAACGAAATAATCCATTTACAATTCTTCTATTACTGTATATCTGGAAAATTTTACTAGTGAGATAATACTATTCTTTTCCACTTAATAAATGAACAAATTGGAGCATTGTTATTAATTTTGTCGGCTCCCACACAGACGGTGAGTGGAGAGCTGGGGTTCTTGCCCTCTGATCTTTCTACTACATTGGGTTAATAGCCATATACAGATGAAATTTAAATGTCACATCCCTTTCATGACTCATAAAATGCCCAGTTCCATGATAGTTTGATTTATTCTGTGTGCCCAGGAAAGATTCTATAGCATAATAGACTATAAAACACTTACCTATTAAAAGTGACCCTATGTTCTCATTTCACAGATGAGGAAATGAAAACGGAGAGGGGAAATGACTGCCAATTGATCATTAATAAGATGTATGGAGCTCAATTCTAACTTTAGCACTTATTTTTGGTATTTCTTAATGATTTTCCAAGGAACTTCAAATGGATCTTAATTCTGTACCATTACTTTAAGACTTTTGAAAACACTTATGTGCTTGTTCTTCTGTAATACATTCTTAAGATTTCTTCATGTTATCTTTCTATCAGAGATTGTGTTTGGGTATTTTTTTCTTTTTACTGTCAAGTACAATAGTTTTCTTAACTAAACTTACACCCCAGATTTCCCCTTATATCTACAGTTTTGACCAATAATGACATACAATTCTGACATCCTTTTTATTTTATAGGTTGTTTGAGATTCCACTTGTTCAGATATGACCCCTATAAACAAGAGCAATTTTGGTCCTTTCAAGACATGCCCATGGGTGCAAAAATGGTACAAATGTTATTGATGTAACCAATCACCTTTTGATTGGATCTAAGTCCTTCTCTATAAGAAACCTAATTTCTGGCACTGATATTAGGGCCAAGAACCTGTGACTAGACTCATATTCGGCCATATGGGACACCCTTATGCTTTGTGAGGATTATCAATATACCCATAGTTTTGCATATATTTTACTTTAAGAGACAGTGTTTCTCTGGGTAGCTTTGTTGCCTGTCCTGGAATTCCAGCACTATTACCAGGCAGCTGGGAAGCAGTTTGGAGAAACTATGCCCATATTCTCAAATATTGTCTATAAATGTTTATTTGTATTTAAAGAGGAATATCATATAGATATGAATAATTTGCATTGGTATGGATCTTGGTTTATTTATACAAATTTAAGGTCATTTTATTATATATATATATATTTCTGCTCCTGATTAAGGTATTATGTTTATGTAGCTCATTTAAAAATGGAATGCATTATTAAGAAATATAGGCTAATAGATAGTCATCTATAATAGTCAAGCTTGCAGTCATGTTAGTTAAGTTTTCTAGATATATGGAGATATATTTCAATTAGATAGGAGTTCTTCAAATCTTTCAGAGACCTTCAAAATGTGGCATTTAAATATTTTAATAACTTAGGACTTTTCGTGACAATGAAACACATCTGCTCCTGGAAGCACCAATTACTTCGAGAGGAACATGGGCATCGAAGAGACTCTTTATGGAGTTTGATAGTCATTTGGGCAAGAAACTGATCTTGCCTGGACTGCTTAAGTAGACATGTAGAACCCACAGAGAAATGACTACTGAACTTGCCTAAAGGTGAGGCAATTCTTCGGGGTTCCTGCTTCATGAGTCTGCCAGATGTTCTGCAGGACAGAGAAGAAAGTTACTGACAAACTACTAATATAGGCAGAACTGTCTTTGAAATTTCTGCTTCATGGAAAAGTTTGCTGGATGCTATGTGCCAGTAGGTTGAAGATGGATGCCCCAAGGGTACAGAAAAACTTTGGGTGACTGTCCAGGCAGTGAGATGTCTCTGCCAGTTCTAGAGTTTTAGAAGTTTCTCACAATGTACTTCCTATTTACTTAGGTAATATTATATCCTTCTGGAGTCTTTGATGGAGTTGAAGAATTTAAAGTTATAATTATGGTTTTTCCTATTATATGATAAAGGTAAAGTATACATAAATAATGTAACTATAATTCTTACTTGATACCTATTTTGTTATATGTAATTTTACTATTTTAAAGTTAAAACTTTCCTTTTTACTTAAACAGAAAAAGGGAGGTGATGTGGGAGTCACCTCTGTACGCTATGATTACCATTAATGAATAAAGAAACTGCCTTGGCCTGTTGATAAGGCACAACTTAGGTAGGCTGGGAAACTGGACTAAATGCTGGGAGAAGGAAGGTGGAGAAAGAGAAGCCATGAATCCGCTGCTGGAGACAGCCTGAAAGTTTGCTGGTAGGCCACGACCTTGTGGAGATACCCAGATTAATAGAAATAGGTTAAATTAATATGTAAGAGTTAGCCAATAAGAAGCTAGAGTTAAGGGGCCAAGTAGTGTTTTAAATAATATAGTTTCTATGTGGTTATTTTGGTTGTGGGTGGCAGGGACAAAGAAGTGGCTGCCACCTCCAACTTAGCTCATTCACAGTCAAAAAAACTTAAGAAAACACAATAATGTACATAATCCAGACTCTCTGTGTATATTCCATCTTTGCATGGCTTATTTTTCTTACTCCTTTAATCTATGCCTGTCTGTACTCTTTCTCTTTAAAGCCTTTACTTTTTTAAAAATCATTTTATTTCTTTTTATAACTATTTCTTCTTTCTCCCAAGCCTATGTGCATTTATCCAACACTGTTACACATTCAGAGGACTTTTTTATTTGAATCTGTCTTTATTGAGTATCTGTAATAATTTTCTGACCAGGAACTCCTTTTCTTTTTCTCCTTTTGCCAAGCAGGCATGGCTATAACCAACTCTGCAGTCCTGCCTTTTGGCTCTGCCCTGTCCAACATGGGGGAGGTATGTTTGCTGCCTCTGAGAGCCATGCACGGTGCTCAAGCTCCTGGGTCTTTATGGGTCTACATCACCATTAAATAACTAGCAGCAGGTTGCTCACAGACCCCATTTAACTGCTTGGCCTCCTGTAAGAGTCAGAGTTTAGCACGAACCAGAAAGCTAATGCTCCTTATTCTGAGTCAGTTAAGCTTTCTGTTAAAGGTGCTGCAACACTCCTGTATGCTGCCAGCAAACAGCCTATCTGAAAAAAGCAACTACCAAGAAACTGTACTTAACTCTGTTCTTTTGTGCCTAGAAATCCTTTCCAAGCTCTCTCAGGTTCGATGTGCTTATTGTCAGCACTCGATGTTGTCTGAGGCTGCTTATTCATTTTTCTGGCCACCCAGTTCCAAATAGTAACACAGAAACTGTATTATTACAATACTGCTTAGCCTATTGGCTCACCATTCTTATTGTCTAGGTCTTATATCTAAATTAACCCATTTCTATTAATTTGTATTCACATAAGGTTGTGGCCTACCAGTAAGGTTCTGTCTGGCATCTGGTGTCTGTCTCCTGCCGTAGCTACATGACTTCTCCCTGACTGTACCTACTGTCTCCTCCTCTATCCACTTGGAATTTCCGTCTTGACCTATTTTCTGTGACAAAATAGGACCAAAGCAGATTCTTAATTAACCAATGCTATTTACAACATACAGAGGACAATCCCACATCACATATATTCTCTGAATCTTTCATCAACATTCAATGAAATGAATGAAATGAAAATAAAGAAATCTTATAAAAATATAATGAATAAGTTTGGCCAAAGTTAGAAAATATTACAAATACACATTTTTAACCAAATTATATTATGTATTTGTTTCCAACATGTATGTTATAAAGAGTCTCTCTGTGTCTCTGTCTCTGTCTCTGTCTCTGTCTCTCTCTCTCTCTCTCCACGCATGTGTGTATATTCTGTCTGCTTCATGCAATCATTCTTCTGAAATCTGAAGACAGAACTGTCAGAGTAAAAAGTCTACGTTGTTTCTGCTTACCTCGGCAGTTTTTAAAACTCTTTTTTTCAAACAGTATATTTTGACTGAAGCCTCCCTTTTGCCCATTTCTTCCAGTCTCCCCAGCCACTGCTCTCTCCAGATCCACTGCACATCAGTTTCCTTTCAGAAAAGAGCAGGTCTCCCACCATTACCTTACAAGATGCAATAAGGAAAGACACAAAGCATTATATTAGAGCAGGATGAGGCAACCCAGTTTTAATAAAAGGGTTTCAAGAGCAGGCAAAAGAGTCGGAGCCAGTGTCTACTCCAATCTGAAACCTCACATAGCTGCACATTTTACATCATTTCCTCTCCAAATACCGTTACTAATTTCCCCACAATACCTTAATATTCATTATTTCATTCATCTACATATTTATTGGATGTTTTGCATATATCAGGTACTGCTTTTTTCTAAGATCATACTTTCAAATAATAAAGAAATTACCACTGCACCAATCAATATTCTAGGGAAAGAAAAGAGAAAAAGAAGCATAGAAGCTCATTTCCTGTATTTCTAAGTACCCCGAGGAAGATAACACAGTGAATTAACAGTACATGAGTAAGGAGAAGAATAGTTTAAATAAGAATAAGAGAATATTAAAGAAAAATGGGACCATTGTGCAGAGCCATGAACAACAAATGGTACCACCTGATGAATACAGTTCAGAGCATTTCATGCAGAGACTGGAGCATCTTCGAATGTGCTGAGACATAAGAGAACGTGGTCCGCATTGCTTTTTCAGAAACAAAAAAGAAGTTAGTGGAGCTGTTTATTGAGTTTGAATTTAAAGGTCTGACAGGAGAAGGGGGCTTTCTTTCAATGGCAATATAATATACTGGTTTATACTTGTTTATTTGTCTAATCTCTTCCCAACCTTCTGGATTCTTATCACTTACTTTATTCAGTAAACTTCATAAAGCAATGCCCTTTATTTGGAAAAGGCTAGCAATATGCACTTGGAATAATTCTTAGCAATAAACTTCCTTGTATTGTCTGGGGCATCTCTATATGCATCATTTCTCATATGACCATCTGTCAAGTGAAAATCTGCCAGGCGCCATGCAGTTTCGAAAGTAGTCGAGGGAAATGGAAATTGACAGAGCTGAGAGTCAGAGACACATTCTACTACAATTCTGCCACTTGCAAGCTCTGCTTGTTTGCTTGCCTCCCCTACACCAGACTAGCCTCCTCTCTAAAATGCAAATGGCAGCGATGACTCACAAAGACTAGAGTTCTTAAAATATGATAAGCTGAGCTACAAGAAGGCACACTCGTGTTAATGAGTTTCCAGGAAGGTAAAATGTTAGCAGGGAAATAATATAAAGTACATTACAGAGAGAATTTATGATTATATGTATAATTTATAATAATATATGCAACTGGGAAAGCCAGGGGTAAGCTTCAAATTTATTGTCACATCCAAAAATAAGCGCAAGCATTGCTAATATCCTTCATCAAATAAACTCAAATAATGACTGCTGATTGCTCGTGGCTTTCCTTATTTAGGTGCTTTATTTATTGAGTAATGATCAAGGCTATCCTATGTTCTGTTTTATATTGAACACTGCATTCAATGAATAGGATGCAAGAACATATTTTAACATATTTCCATTTTTAAAAAATTTGTGAGTGTTTTGCCTACCCGAGTGTCTGTGTACCACATGGGTGAAAGGCAAATATAAGCCAGAAATGGGCAACCAATTCCCTGAAACTGCATTGTGGACAGTTGTTAGTAGTCATGTGGGTGCTGAGAATGAAAACCTGGTCCTCTGGAAGAGCAGCCAGTGCGCTTAACAGAAGAGTCGTCTCTCCCTGGTCCCTAAGACACAGTAAATAAATCAACAGATACCAAGTATGAACAGATACATATCTATAGTCATGCATAAACAAGAGCTCTAGCATATAATGCAACCTATCTTTTCTTACTCTTTGTACTAAGTCAAGGAATTATAACAGAATGAGCCAGATTTGTCCTACTCTTTAGAGGCTAGAATTTAGAAGGCATATTTTCAAATTGTCTTTATTATGCAAGGTGTTTGGTGATTCCAAAATAATTACTAAAATAGTTACTTTAATGAATTTCTGAGAATAACTCAGTAAAAGGAAACTTAGACTTTTTTTTAATAACAGGTTAATAGTTCACTGCTTCACAACCAACTTGGAAGTCCTTTCAAAGTTCCATGGTGCTACTCTCATTGGACCGAAAACAATATATCAAAATGGAAACTAAAACTTTATAAATACATACATTTAAATGCATAAAGACACTAAATTACTAGTGTTTCCACAAGATTCATAACATTCTTTGTATGGATTCAAGATTAATTTCCTATTTATGTTGCATTTGTAGGGTATGCAGGGTAAAATGGATTGTTGACTCTGTTCTAAAGCATAATTTAAAAGGCATGTCAAGGTTTTTAAGTATTTGCAAAATTATTATTTTTGATAAAATACCATATATGAAGGAATTTCATGTTCATCTTAAGATCTTTGTTTTGAAAAGGATATCAGCAAAACAAAATATCCTTGTTTCAAGAACAATGTCCCAGGATGAGTAATTCAAGAAATATAGTGTTTTTTTACTCACATGAGAAATGTATGCCAGTTGTGAAATTTTCCTTCAAAATACTAAACAACTGATTGTAGACAAGATGGAGTTCTCTATGGGTCAGGAAAAGGAAAAGATTAAAGAAGAATGGAAAGTTCTAGTATGCTGTTTGGCTCCATATATGAGAATGATACACAGGTATAGGATGCCAGCCCTTGAACTCAAAAAGACTAGTCCCACTAAGGATCATTAGATGGTGTACAGCCTGGGTTACAGTCAGTTTTATGCCCAGCAGGGTCTCTAGAATAAGACCTTATTTCTGAACAAATCACTATCTTTTCTACTAAAGTGTAGAAATGTAAGTTAAAGAAAATTAGTTCAAATTTGTGAATCTGGTATTCATAATTCTTCACTCTAATACGCACCTTTGTATCAATGACCTGTGACATTGTCCAGATATACTGTTTCTTAAAGTTCTAATTCCTGCTTAATGCGCAACTGCAGTTCTAACCTGATGTTATATTCTGAGACTTTACATGGATATTTACATATACTTTGATGACTACAAGTAGCTAGTGAAGTAACTTGGAAAACTTAATCATCATTTTGCAATTTATTTTATATGGATGAAAAATTCTGTATAAAGACCATAAAGAATAATTGGAATACAAGAAAGAACTACTTACTCTCTTAGGATTCAAAGTATGCTTTGAGGAAACTTCTACAGAAAAGAAAAATTTTAAGAAGCTGACTTTGTCAGTGACAAAAGCTTCTCTAGGATACCTGGCAAACAGAACTGCATATTTCTTCAATAGTCAGTGCTGTTTTCCCTCTACCACCCCAATGAGGGTAACAGATATTTTGCTTTAGAAGTGTCAAGACATAGTCATTATTGTAAAAAAAATCGCAAAGATAAAAATACCAAATGGAGATGAAGGATTGTATGAAATGAGAGCCTCCTGAACCATAGACTATTCATAGAAAGGTCTAGTTTCAGGAGAGAAGAGATTATAGTTTTGTAGATCAAATAATAAAAAGCCAGACACAAATATTAGGCTTCAACCCCAAAATCAGAAAAGCAAAGCAGCCAAGTCACTAGAGAAGTCTTACCTCTACCAAGACTGGGACACCACAGACTAAGCAGACTACTCAGCCTGTGACTCTCTCTCCTCCCATTTTACATTACCTCTAGTTTTGAGATTAAAGCTGTATGACTCCCTAGTACTGGGATAAAAGGTTTGTTGCACCATCACCTGGATTTGTTTCTGCATTGATCTTGTGTTGCCGAGGGTGGCCTTGAACTCACAGAGAGCCATCTGCCTCTGTCTCCCAAATCCTGAGATTAAAGGTGTGTTCCACCGTGGCCTGACTTCCAGTAATTTAGCTTTTCCCTTCTTATCTTTAGGCAAGCATTATTTATTAAAATGTAAGTAAAATATCACTATACACGTTTACAGTGTGTTTCCAGTTATGCCCTACTAGAGACAGAATCATGATCCAGAAAGACTACAAAACATCTTCCATTCTTATACAATGATTACTAATACCCATTGTTATACTAGGAAAACAGAACTGCTGTGAATCTGCACACAGATATTAGAACTAGAATATCTCCATGTCAAGTATAAATTATCTCAAAGATAGAGCCAGTTTTTTGAATTTCTCCAATCTCATAAAGCAAAAAGTCATGATGTATAACATTGCTTACTACCAGAACCTGAAAAATGTGTTCTTTGACTTTCAGTCTTCTTCGTTCCTCTCTCCAATCATCTTAGATTAACATATTAATTTAAAAATAAATATAGGTGTTTTTGGATAGGCTTTCAGTATTGACTTAGTGTGTGTTAAAGGTATGTCTCTTGAAATGTATGATAAAATAAACTTATTCGATGGATGTTTTTATACTTGCCTGTTTTTAATCCATTTTTATTTAAAAAATCCCTAAAATTAAGGCTAATTAAATTCAGTATGTCTACTTTATTTGTAGCAATAATGGACTGCCAGATTTGGTTGACTCTGTAGGGCTGTCTATAATTTCTCACTTAAGAGGGTAATTTATTCATGACATTAATTGATGATGAAGTGATTACTACAGTTACATGGTGTGTCATCCTTTTCAATTTCTGTGTCACTGTACTCCGTGTTGATATCTGTCTTTTGTGAATTTCAGTGCCAGGATAATTATATGGCCACATGTAAATCATCCCATCCCTTCTCTCCAAGTTTTGAATGAATATTGGGAATGGAATTACTGTATAACCATTTTATACACACCATAAAATGATTTTCAGAATTTAGTATAAACTATGGGGTGTAAATTAATTTGAAAGAGGAGTTTTGGGATATGTTATCAGAAGTGAATCTTAGTGGTAAGTTTGAAATCTTCTAAGCTTAAGTCTAATGAAGCCTTAGCATAATGCATTTCTTCTTTCCTAACCTCTTAATAAGGAATTCTGTAACTTGTCCTTTATTTTATGACAAGATATTTGAAAGGTTGATTTGAATGAGTCATAGTCATAATTATTAGGAAGTATAAAATGATAATAGATTTTGAACCTTCTTTTTTATCTTTAAGGTCTTAAAATACCAGCATGAACTCCTGCTCTGCTGAATCTCAGTCTCCTGAGTGTCTGACTTTAGGTATCAACCCAAACTCAAAAGTGAATAACAAAGCCCATATAGAAGCACTGAATTCACTTTTACAATGTTCAGATAATTTCTAAATGTATAATATAGAAATATGGGTATATGGGTTCCAAACACCCACATTTCTCTGATCCAATATCCAATGTCGTACCAAATAAAAAACATGCTTCCCATGAGACTGGGTGAATTCTGTGTGGACTTTCTGTGCACTGCTTGAGCAGGAATATTCCCTTCTTTCAGAACAACAGTCTAAAATCAGAGAGTGTTATGGAGTGTAATATACAGAGAATAAAAGTGTCTTTGTATCTCTTTCATATCTGTGCCCTGTTGTACTCTGCTGCCTCTTACTTGCTGTGTTAGGCAGCCTGTGTGACTTCAGTGATAATATTTTTATCAGCCTCTACAATATGCTTCATTCATCCTCCTAAGTGTGTATTTAAAATGTCCCTTACCTGTGCAAAAGTCTTCAGTGGTTTCTCATCACATACAATGCAAAATTAAAATGCCATAAATGACCATCAGGGCCAAGCAGAAGAATTCAGGTACTGCAGGACAGTCTTTCTGTAAATGATGGCAAACATGGAGAGGCTCCTGTGAGATGGCAGGGGAGCTTAGAAATTCCAGCCATCTTTACCATGCTTACATTTTAAGTTTTGTTGCTATAAGACTCAAAAAGTCCATCAAATTTATAAAGTCAATAAGTTCCAGTGAGCTAAGGTTTTTTAGTAGTGAGATTTATAATTTCACAACTTTTCTTTCTTTCTTTTATTTTTTTCGAGACAAGGTTTTTCTGTAGTTTTGGAGCCTGTCCTGGAACTAGCTCTTGTAGA
>LOJH01008787.1:10266-25505 GCA_001685095.1 Ellobius talpinus
GGTTGTGAGCCACCATATGGTTGCTGGGAATTGAACTCAGGACCTCAGGAAGAGCAGCCGGTGCTCTTAACCACTGAGCCATCTCCCCAGCCCTCCAACCCTTCCTCCTTTAAGTTGCTCCCATCAGGTACGTTGTCATGGCAACAATGAAAGTAACAAATATCTTGGATTTGCTCAGTACAAACACAAGCACATCTTGATAGGTTATTTATTGTTAATGTCTATATTAAACAAAACAAAAATGGCTTAACTCATTGAAGCTGCCAACTAACTACACTTCTACTACAAGGACCTTTCTAGTGACTCAGATCAAACACTACATGCAATTGTCACCCATGAAATACTTCTGAATTTGCCTTATAAAAGCCACTCATTCCTTGAGTCCCCTGTGGGACCCATTAAGATGTTTGGTGATTGCTGATTCACGCATTGTCATTTGCTCAAATAGGCTTTGAAAAATTTGTGTGTCAGTTTGATGTTTTACGATGTCGTATGGGGATTAAGTCTGGACCTCATCCCGAGAGGCTGCTGTGGCGGTTATGATGTGAGGCATAAGTAACAGACAACCCCTGGAGACAATATGTGTAAGGAGAGCGTGTGGCTCCCAGAATGACCTCAGTCATGCCAGCTCCAAGCTCTGACCTCAAGGGTCAGAAGGAGAAAAACATTCTGGGATGGAGGAGAGGCCTTGGCTGTGGTGTTAGGAAGAAAGCGTGAGAAGAGTGAAATCACGGCAGCAAAGGATCTGAGAGCTTACAGGCAGCTCGCAGATGTGGATGTAGCTGCCAGGAGAAGGGTGGCATCCTGTGGGCTCCTGACAGCTGGAATCTGCAAGGGACATCTCTTCAGGTCCTGGCCCGATCACTGAGGGAGTGGGGGGAACTTCCGTATGCTATTATAAGATGTAAGAGCCTCCAGCAACTGATGATGTCAAAAATAAGCCTGAGCTTTTTAGGGCTGAGGACAGAGACCCTGTCCTGAGGGGTCCCAGTGCTGGTGGGATGGTGAGACAGAGTCTCACCGATAACAGCCCTCCTTTGCACATTCTAACTGTCAAATAAGGGACACTCTTGCCTAATGAGCGTGAGGACTCAAGTTTAATCTCTAACATCCATGCGAGGAAGCGAAATGTGATGGCATACACTTGCAATCCCAGGGCTATGGATATGGGGTAAGAGGGTCCCTGAAGGCTTCGAGCTAGCTAGCTTGGCCCACTTGGTGAGCTTCAGGCCGTGAGAGACCCTGTCTCCGAAAAATGGGGGATGTGTCTGAGGAAAGACACTAGACGTTTTCTGCTGGCTTCCACATGTGTGTGTACGTGTGTACCCTATAGACATGTGCCCACATAAACATGCACACACACACATACACACGCACGCACGCATGCATGCACGCACGCATATCCCGTTTCTGCATCTCCACCATGGTGTCCCTAATGCCAAAGTTGCTGTGGAGAAAAAGAATTGTCCTGTTTCTATTTTCCAGGGATTACAATGTACAAGGATCACAATGAGACTTTTCTGACATGGCCTCAAGTCTCCCCAAAATCTCTAGAAAGATTTTTTTTTCAGGATCCCATTAAATTGCTGGACTGGCCTTGAGCTCACTGCAGCTCAGGTTGGTTTTGAACTAGTGATCTTCTTGCCATGGTCTCTCGATTATAGGTCTATGCCACTGTACATGGTGTGTGGGGGGAGGCTGTTTTGATCCTCGTTTTCCCAGATGGGAAAAAGAAGGCTGTTGGAGGTGGAGCGAGTCCCCCTAAGTCCTGGCAGCTTCTAGGGACAGCGTTCAAGAGCTGGCATGCTTCCAGCTGTGGCTTCCCCCATCCCGTGCTGAACTTCTGCTGAACTGAACCCAAGCTTCGAGCTCACCCATGGTCACTTCCCCATCCTTGGCATCATGTCCAACCAGTGCATGTTCCCAGCTGTCTGACCCAGCAGCGAGACACATGTCACCGAGTACTTTGTCTCTTCTAGCATTCTGCCAGCATGTGTGAAAACTCATGGGCTAGGCTTGGTGCACCAGGACAGTGGCCAAGATGCAGCCCACTGTGCCTTCCTTACGGTGTAGTGTGTCTGGACACATATGCTACATGCATGGTGGGTTGCTTCCATCAGGCCAGCGCTGAACCTGACAGGCACAGCACCGTACAATCTTATCACCTGTCAGTCTTGAGGTTCTTAAAATATCTTGACAGGGCGAATTAAAAACAGTAGTGCCTTGGTGACCCAGACTGGTGGAAGTGTCCTGGGGCATTTCTCTCTTGCACTTAAGGACCTCTCAGAGCATTCAGGTGTGAGCACTGATCCGTGTCAGAGCTCAGTGGGTGAGCACCAACTTGACCTTAGAGATGCAGTCACCGCACAGCCAGCCCTGAACTCGCCTTCCTGCTTCGCCACTAAAGCAGCTCTTCGAGCTTGTTCTGTGTGGAATCTTACAGGGGTGCTGTGTGAATCACACACAGTCGTGTGCAGGACCAGGGAGCAGAGCAAAAGGGGAGGAGGTAAGCACAGGGGAAACTGAGGCAGGCTGCAGTTTCTGCTACTCACTGTCCTTTGCTGACTCTTTTTCTGTCTTTTTTCTTTTTCTTTTCTTTATTCTTTTTTTGTTTTTTATTTGTTTGCCTTTTCAAGTCAGGGTGTCTCTGTGTAATAGCCCTGACTGAACTCAGTTTGTAGACCAGGCTGGCCTTGAACTCACAGAATTTCTCCTGCCTCTGCCTCTGCCTCTGGAGTGTTGAGATTAAAGGTGTGTCTTTTGTCTTTTTATTAGCATATTTTAATTGTACACAATAGTAGATTTCATTATGATACTTTTATACATATGTGTCATTCACCTGGGCTATATTCACCCCAATTATCCTCGTCATCCACTCCCAGTGACTCCCTCCTCTTCCCAATGACCCTCCCTTCTGTTTTTGTACTACTCAATGAGTTTTGTTGGGATTGTTTGCAGGAGCATGGATACCTTGCTATGAATACACCACTGAAGAAATTATCTTCCCCTTCCCCAGCAACCAATAACTGCCTATCAATCCTGGGGGGGAGCCTCGTGAGCTCTTCCCCATGCCCCCACTTCCTCTGCTTTTACATTCCTCCTGCCCCTTTATCTGTGATGTCTCAAGAGTCTTAGAAAGGTTGATACAGTTGTCCTGCTTATGGCTGGGCTTTCTTGTTCACTCCTTACCGTTCTGACCAGTTATGAGTCTCTGCATTGACCACTGCCCACTGCAAAGAGAAGCGTCTCTGTCCAAACCTGGATGTAAATGTAATTATTTAGAAGGAATAGCTTTTCATGCCAGGGTCTATGGCCTCCCCTGCCGTGGACTTTTGACTAGACTTGCAGGAGCAGATTTGAATTCCTCCCTGTGGAGTGGGCTTCAAATCCTATCAGACAGCAATTGGTTACCTCCATAACAGCCATGGCATTCATTACACACCACTGGGCACGTCTTGCCTGACCAGTCAGAAGTGTTGCATGCAGAGTCCCCAGCTAAGAAAGACTGTTTGATAGCATTCCCCACCCCCAGCAGCCTACATGACACTGTCCTCACTATGAGGGGTAGTTAGCAGTGGGGAGGCGTCCTGCTCAGTTCCAGCTTTGTGTCTCTATGACCTTTGACCATGGCATGTGGTGGCCTTGGCAATAGCCATCTTGCCAGCAATAGCATCTAGTTCAGCTGGGCAACCAACCCTTTGCTGACTTGCTTCTCTCCATTTTCCCTCACCCATCAATGCACTCAGGGACAATATTCTGAAGCCCCTTTCCTTGACTCTGCTCTATAGGTGCCCTGCCTCCCATTTGGCCTCTGATCCCAGCCGTGCCCAGAATCGGTCTTGCTAAGCCTCCCTCCTAGCAACTTCGGGCCATCTGAGCCCAACAGAATCCAGGGCATGTGGGAATATAAGAATCAGCTTAAGGGCTCTGTCCCGTAAGTCACCTGGCCTGCTCTGTAACTTCCCACTTCTTGACTCAAAGCCAGCTCTTGAAGCTTCTCCTTCCTGGGTGTAATAATGTATATTTGGTGGGAAATCACACAGGATCATGCAGCCTCCATGCTCAGCATAGTTCCCACGGTGTCTAAGACCATCGCAAACCCAGAGCTGTTGAAGGATGCCTGGAACTGAGTAGGACAGTGGTAATGAAGGGTGCAGGGACACAACTGGGTGTGCCGCAAAGCCACATGGGAAATGCAGCCCTGCTACTGAACCCCTCTCTCTTGGCTTTAGCAAGCCCATGACAGTGCAACCCAGAGAGCAACTTCTCTCGGATTTGGTGGAAAACCTGGAGAATATGAATGCATGGAACACTGCCACTGTGTTGTGTAATCTTTTGTGTATATGGCATGTGTATGTGTGTGTGTGTGTGTGCATGTATGTGAGAATGCTGGTGCATGTATGCTGTAGCATGGAAGTGAGAGGCCAACCAATTGCTTAGGTTAGTCCTCACCTTCTGCCTTGCTGAGAAAGTCTCTTGTTTTGCCTGTGTGTCTCAGGCTAGCTGCCAACAAGGTCCTGGGGATTCTCCTGTTCCCTGCCTCCTGTTTCTCGTAGGTACACCACCAGGATTACAGATGGCACCAACTTCTCGTGGGCCCTAGGGATTCACACTCAGGTTCTTGTGCTCACACCGTGTGCTGGCTGGTTCTATGTCAACTGGACATAAGCGAAAGTCATCTGAGAGGAGGGAACCTCAATTAAGAAAATGCTTCAACAAAACCAAGTTGTAGGCAAGCCTGTAGGGCATTTTCTTATTTAGTGATTGATGTGAGAGGGTCCAGCCCATGGTGGGTGGTGCCATCACTGGGTTGGTGGTCCTGGGTTCTATAAGAAAGCAGCCTGAGCAAGCCATGGGGAGCAAACCAGAAAGCAACACCCCTCCATGGCCTCTGCATCAGCTCCTGCCTCCAGGTTCTTTTCCTCCTCAACTTGCTTTTGATCATGGTATTTTATCAGAGCAATAGAAACTTACTAAGATACACAGCAAGCAATTTTATTCACCGAGTCATCTCCCCGACTGTGGACTGCAGTCTCTTGAAAGCGCCATTTGCTGCACTCAGTCAGGAAGGGGCCTAAGGGATGGCCTCTCTGCCAGCGCTTCTTCTCATCAGATTCCTCTGGGAGTCCCATGTGGGTTTCAATCCAGAGTCTGTTTTAGGACTTGTCAGCCTTGGAGGTTGCTCAGTCTCTCATTCTTACTCCTGAGGTAAGTCTCACAGACAGGAGTGGACGTGCTGGATTTGAAATGCCCTGATATGCCAGCTGGCCCTCCTCTGTTGCCTCACACAAACTGGTCAGAAACTGGCATTTTCTGGTATCTTTGCATCCTGGCTGTTGTGTTTGTCAGCCAGTCCCCAGGTGGGAAAGGATTTGCAATTCAACACCCTGCTCTTTGCTGGGGCCTTGTGACTTGGCCCAGGCTCAGTAAAGGGAAGCAGCTTTGCCTACTCCGGTGTCGCCAGGCCCAGCCTCCAGCTCCTGAGCCAGTGTCCCTAAGGGTCATTTTTCTCCAGACGCTGCAGGGTCTAGCCATGGCAGAGCAGGATCATATCTGCAGCTCCAAGTGGGAGCCACCCCAGGACAAGAGCTCTGTGGATTCGGCATGGTCGTGGGTAAGGCTGCATGTAGCTGCTGGTAGAACCAACCTCTGCTTCCAGGCTCAGCAGTGCATTGCTGTGTCTAGAGGATCCTTTTAGGAGGGTCCCACCTGCACAGTATCCAGCCAAGTGCCCTGCAAACTCCCACCCCAGGGCTATTATGGAGGCTTCTCTATAAGTTATTGGCGGTTACTCAGGGCTTAACACCTGGTTTCTTTGCCCTGGATGGAAAATGCTCAGTGTGTGCTTTGACCATGGGTGTTCTCAGGTCCCTCTGCCTCATCAGAGAGGAAGGTAGAAGCAGGAGAATGACTTGCGTCTGGCTTGGTCATTTACAGCACCGTATTTGACATGAACTCCTAGGACTCTGAAGTTCTCAGTTATTTTGGCTTGCCTGTTTCAGATCTCATTCAAAGTTCAGGAAAAGGGGAGGTTGTTCAGATGTGGTATGTTCACTGAAGACCCCAAAGCCCAAAGTGGGGGACTGAGATTGCCCCAAATAGCACTGAGTATTGAGGATAGGACTGGGGCTAAAATTCGGGCCTCACTCTTCCTGAAAAGGCCAGTAGGTTTGAGTGCAGGTTATATCCCTGACCCAAGTGGTGCCCCCGGACACCCCCATGCTACTATGTTGAGACCCCGAATGCAGGACTGGAGCAGCAGCAGGGAGGGCTCTGAGAGCACAGAGCACCTGCTATTCTGCATCCTCAGGGAGATGCCTCCTGGATGCTGGTGGTGCACAGCACCTGGCACCTGGCAGTTCATCCTCAGGGCAGGAGGTCCCCGAGGGGATGCTGTGGAGGGATAGGCTGCAGGTTGGGTGGTCCACGAGGGGATGCCGTGGAGGGATAGGCTGCAGGGCAGGGGGTCCACGAGGGGATACCATGGAGGGATAGGCTGCAGGGCAGGTGGTCCACGAGGGGATGCTGTGGAGGGATAGGCTGCAGGGCAAGGGGTCCCTGAGGGGATGCTGTGGAGGGATAGGCTGCAGGTTGGGTGGTCCACGAGGGGATGCCGTGGAGGGATAGGCTGCAGGGCAGGGGGTCCACGAGGGGATACCATGGAGGGATAGGCTGCAGGGCAGGTGGTCCACGAGGGGATGCTGTGGAGGGATAGGCTGCAGGGCAAGGGGTCCCTGAGGGGATGCTGTGGAGGGATAGGCTGCAGGTTGGGTGGTCCACGAGGGGATGCCGTGGAGGGATAGGCTGCAGGGCAGTAACGGGAGCCCAAGAGGGAGGTGGTTTTGGATTCTGCTCCTAGTCTGTCCCCATTCGTCACTCAGCTCCACAGGCAGATATTCCCTAAAAGGACCCATGCTTGTGAAAGTGTTATCGCAGGCCTAGTCCTGGGGACAGGAGTGACACGACCCCTTGAGAATGCCCCTCTGGTGAATCACAGTCACAATCTGATTAAGTGATCTGTTTGGGGGTTAGTCGGGGATTAAAGTAGGTTTTTTTTCCCTTTAAGTACAGAAGATCATTTAAAAGTAGCACCCATCCTCACCTGTATGAGCTGAGATGTAAACTTCCTCTTCCTTTGTGGGTGGTGCTAGATGCCCACCAGATGCATTGGTGTCCACCATGACTGACTGTTGTACAGGCTTCACTGTCATGTGTTGACTGAGACCAGGTAACAGGCATCAAAGGAAGCTGACAGTGAATCTGGGACTGGTGTAGACTTTGTCTGCCCCCCAAGTCCATGCCCACTGGCTCTGTAACCTGAGGAAGCTCTGATTGGATATCTGTGTTCTGCTGTGTGAGTGTGCGTGTGTGTGTGAGATGTAGGTGGCACACATGTGCAGTTAAGTAGGGGTGTGTGTGTAAAGTGTGGGTGGCACACATGTGTAGTTAGGTAGGGGTGTGTGTGTGGTGTGTATGTGAGGTGTGGGTGGCACATGTGCTAGGTAGGTTTGCGTGTGAGATGGGGTGGCATACACTTGTAGTTAGGTATGTGTGTGTATGTGAGGTGGGAGTGGCACACATGTGTGGTTAGGTAGGTGTGTGTCTGTGTGTGTGTTTAGGTCAGAGGTCAACCTCAGGCGTTATTCCTCAGGTGTCATCCACCTTATTGTTTTCAGACAGAGCTGGGACTTGCCACGTAGGCTAGGCTGACCAACCTACAAGCCCTGTTCTCCATGCCTGTTTCCGCAATTGTGTTTACAAGTATGTGCCACCACATGTAGGATTTTTCACGTGGGTTTCACATGGGGGCTCAAACTTAGGCCCTCATGACTGTGTTGCCTCCCCAACTGCCCCAACCCCCACAGACCCCACCCTGCCACCTCTTATGCTTTGACTGTATAGAACACAAAGGCTGTGAGAGAAAGCCCTAAGGGCATTGCAAGCAGAGGCTGAGCCTCCTTCTTTGACGGCTCTTTATAAGAAAGGGACAAAAGGGTTTGAAATCCACGCTCTGTGCCCCTTTATTCTGTCACTTTCCCCACTGTCCCATGGGCTAGATAAATGCTCATTCACTGAAGAAACTGAACAGGCAGAGGCCGTCCTCTGTCCCACCATAGTCTGGCTTCTCTTGTTTGTTCTCAGAACAAGAGAGGCTGTGGGGAGGCGGGGACAGTGAGGGGTGATAGAGTCCATCCTCCTGCTATTGGCTCCCTACAAGGGGGGGTCGACTCTAAGGTTGAGTTTTCTAGGGCCTTGGGACCATGGCTCAGACCTCTGTCTTCTGGAAGAATCTGACCTGCTGTACGCTAGTGTTCTGGACCACCTAACCAGCAGGCCCAGTGAAATCAATGTCTCCCTCTGATGGTGGGACATTAGGTCTTGGGATAAGGGAGTGCCCAGGGTCGTGGCTTTAGTAATACAGGGGAACTGGGACCAAGTCCAGAAACTGAAGCAGAAGCCCAAAAGGATCGATGAGACCAAGAGTGCTTGTGCAAGGCTTCCGAAGATCTGGTGAGCACACAGGAGAGGCGGGGAGCTGCAGCTGCTCTGGCTGGGGGCCCGGGCTCAGCTGTCTGGCTTCTGGGAAGAGTTAAAGCAACTCAGCCACCATGGGGCTGGGAAAAGGGCAGCTGGCAGCGGCACAAGCCCTGGAGGCACCTGCTCGGTTGGCACCACCCACCTGCAGCATTGGCTACAGACATTCATGGAGTTTCTGGACTCTGTTTCAGGGCCTGGGTTTCAGTTCTGGGTCCCGAGTACAGGCAGAGCCCAGCGGGGTGGGGAGATGCTAAGCCTGGTCACTAAAGGAGGTCAGGCCAACTGTGGGTGGGCAGGCGGCAGCCTGCCAGCCAGAGTTCTTGAGGCACAGTTCAGGAGGGACTGTGCCTGCCCAGCAGGGCCAGGAAGGCGCCTGTGAGAAGCTGGCTTAAGAGCCAGGCAAAGGAGGGGTAGGATTTCAATAGACAGCCAACAGGGATGGAACCCACTGGGCTGGGAGGTGAGTTTGAGCATAGGCAAACCCTTGCAAGTACAGAGTGTTCCCCACCCAAGTAGTCTGCTCTCAGGGATTTTTTCCCCCTCCTAGTTGGGACGTGCACTGTGACATTCATTTTGGCCAGGCACTCAGCCTCTGAAAGACAGCAAGCAGTCAGGGGACAAATATGAGACCCAAAAGATCAAGGTACAGGAGCCAGAAGGCCCAGGTTCATAAGCCAGCTCTGGCATGTGCAGGCTTAGCTTGCTAGAGCCTCAGGGTCCCCATCTGTAAAGCGATGTTTCTATTATCTGATGATAGAAGACTCATGAGAATTCCATAGATAGCCATTGTCCTTAACACCAGCACTAAACCTGGGTGGGGTGGCCTGGGCCTACGGGCTGTAAATGTAATAGAGACAAATAATAAAATTTCAAACTGGGGGGCTAGAGAGGTGGCCAAGGGTTAAAAGCACTTGTTGCTCTTGCAGGGGACCCAGGTTCATTTCCCGGCACCCACACGGTGATTTAGAACCACCCACCATTACTCCAGTTCCATGGCATCCAATGTTCTCTTCTGAACTCCTTGGTCGTCAAGCATGCATGTGATGCACATATATCCATGCAAGTCAAATACTCACAGATAACATAAAATGAATAAATCTAAACTTTATTTTTTTTTGTTTCAGGGCTGAGCATGTAGCTCATGTTGTTGGTAGAATATTTGCCTAGCGTATACAAAGCCCTGGGCTTGATATAAAACAAGGCATAGTGGTGGTGCATGTATGTAATCCCAGTACTGGAGAGGTAGAGAGGAGAAGGATCAAGAGTTGAAGGCCATTATTGACTACACAGTTAGCTGAAGGTCAAGCTGTTATACATTAGACTCTCTCTCTCTCTCTCTTTGTGTGTATAAACACATACACATATAATTCTGTTATAAACTATATAAAATTATATTTATTTATAAATTATATATTATATACTAACATTCACCTAGGTATTGGGTCTATAGAACACTCTCAGTAGGACATACACACATGGAGCCATGTCTCTTTGTCATCTACCCTGAGTGCAGGCTTCATCCAGATGGGACCGTTAGTTGGCCCCAGCCATTCCTTGGCTCTGTGTCACCTTGCATCCTAGCCACACCGTGGCTGAACCAAGTCCTTTTCTTCAGAGGTATTCGCTGTGTCTCCAGGGAGGTGACCCTCCAGGACCCCGGGCTCAACCTGCTTCTCCAGATCCTGTGGGTTCAGCGGGATAGGATTGCAGAAAGACTACAGAGCATGCCTGCCTCTAGGGTGTCGCCTCCACCTCCTAGATATCGGGACAGGGACTAGGCTTTCTTGGGTTGCTTTCTTCAAGGATCTCTGGGAGTCAGAAACAGGGTCCGAGTCTCCACAGAGCTGTGCAGGCTGAGTGCTTGTGTCCCCTGCTCCCCTGATCTGAGAGCTTTTGCCCTTGGGTGGGTGTGGTTGGGGGGAGGGTCAGAGAGAAAAACTACAGGAAGCACTGTGCAGAGAGGTGGGAACAGGGGGGATATTTGGTGACAGCCTTTCACAATGGTTCCTGTGCCGGCATCTAGGGCCCACACTGGCCAGTATCAGGTGAGCATGAGAGTCTTGAACGCCCCCTGCATGCGGTACCCTGACATCACGTGCAGAAAAAAAAAGTAGTTCTCACCCTTCCTAATGCTATGCCCTGTTAATGCAGTTCCTCATGCTGTGGTGAGCCCCAACCATGAGATTATTGTTGTTGCCACTTCATAACTGTAATTTTGCTACTGTTATGACTCATAATGTAAATATCTGTGTTTCCCAATGGTCTTTGGTAACTCCTGTGAAAGGGTTGTTTGACCCCTGAAGGGGTCAGGACCCACAGGTTGAGAACCACTGGCCTAGGGAGACTACAGGATACCCAGGCTTTGGAACTCACCATCCCCAAATTGAAATTACAGCTCTGCTGTCTATAAACCAAGCTACCATACTTTATACAACTGCTTTTAGGTTCTCAGGGTCTTGGGATTTTGGTCTTTATAACTGGAGTGTGGTGGTGCAGGCCTATAACCCCAGCACTTGGGAAGCTGGAGTAGAAGGATCAAAAGCTTAAGGCCAGTCCAGGTCTTGTCTCAAGAACAAACCGAAACAAAACAGAGAGCACGGGGCTCAGGAATCTGCTATTCTAGCTTACGCCAAGGACGCGTGAGGGGAGGCTGGTGAAAAGACTTACTGTTACTAAGACATTTTTTGAAGTTGTAGAAATTTTTTTCTTATGAAAAATGTATCAGGATGAGTTGTAGGGGGGTATGAATAGGTGGAAGAGTTCCACAAGACCTGTAAAGCATGTGAACTTCAGGTGGGTACCTGGTTCGTGCTGGTCTGAGTGGTGACCCTGGGTTCCTGCCAGTCGCCGGTGCTTCAGCCTCCAGTGCCAAGAACGATGCTGATTCGGGCAGGTGCATCTGCTGAACCAATAACCAAATGTTGATGTCTCTTCACTTCTTTTTTTTTCCTTTTTGCAAAAAGGACTGGAGTGACTCAGTTGTGTGGTTGTGCCATGGTTTTTAGCATTGCACCGTAAAAGAGGAAAATAAGACAGGGTTGTGTCATGTATGTGTTGATGTGATGCTGCCTACCAAGCTTTCTTGGGAAAAGTCAATGCTTATTATGAGAGCATGCGCTTTGTATCCTGGGAGACTGGTGTGGGTTGAATAAGAAGCGTCCCCCACACATTTATGTATTAAATGCTCAGTCTTTAGCTGCTGCTGATACTTGAGGGTGGTCCTGGCTGGTTTTATGTCAACTTGACACAAGCTAGCATCATCAGAGAGGAGGGAACCTCAGTTCAGAAAATGTCTCCACAGGCTTGGGCTGTAGGTAAGCCTGTAGGGCATTTTCTTATTTAGTGATTGATGTGGTTGGTTTCAGCCTACTGTGGGTGGCGCCATCGCTGGGCTGCTGGTCCTGGATTCTATAAGAAAGCAAGCCAGGAGAAGCAGGACAATAAGCAGAATCCCTCCATAGTCTCTGCATTGGCTTCTGCCTCTAGGTTCCTGCCCTGCTTGAGTTCCTGTTCTGACTTCCTTCAGTGATGGTCGAGGGTGTGGAAGTGTAAGCCAGATAAACCCTTTCTTCCCCAACTTGCTTTTGGTCATGGTGTTCCATCCCGGCAATAGAAACCCTGACTAGGACAAGGTTGTTCTGGAAACCTAAGGGCCTTCCTGGAGGAAGTGAAGCACTGGTATTATGCTTTTGAAGGTCATAACTGGTCCCAGGTCTTTTCCTTGCTCTCTACTTCCTGTCAGCTATAAGGAAATGACATCCTCTGTCACTTGTTTCCTCTGCCATAATATAATGTTCTGCCCAAGTGTAAGAAGCCAAGTGACCACGGGCTAAACCCTCTGAAAGCACAAGCCAACATAAAGAATTCCTCCTTTTATGTTGTTCTGTCTCAGCGGTGAAAAAAGTAACAAATCTAGAGACTGTAAAATCTCTTTCCTTCATGAAATTATCTCATTAGATGGGTCCTCCCTCCCTTCCTCCCTCCCTTCCTTTCTTCTTTCCTCCATCCTTCTTTAAGATTAAAAGTGGGTAATTTCATGTCTGCCTGAAACAAAACTAATAGATGCTTGTCTTTCAGTAAGAGGCAGGGAGGGAGATGGCTCAGCTGGCGAAGTGCCAGCCCGTCAAGCATGAGGTCCTGGGTGCGGATCCTCCAGGAGTTTTTATCCGGCACACAGGAGGCAGGGGCAGGCAGATTTTATGAGTTCTAGCACGGGATGGCTTATACAGTGAGTTCCAGGCCAGCCAATGCTACATAGTGAGATCCTGTCTCACAAAAGAAAGAAAAACAGAACAAAACAAAAATACCAGGAACCCAAATAAACCAAGAGCCAGAAAGCCCAGCACGGCAGTGTGTGACTATAATCCCAGCACTCAGATCTCTGGAGCTTGCTGGTCAAGCAGCCCAGCTGAATCAGCGAGCTCCAGGGTCAGTGAGAGAACCTGTGTCCAAAATATAAGGTGAAAAGTGACTGAGGAAAGCGCGCTTCTAGGTACACACACCTGCACACAAATACACATACAACAAATAAGGAAGTAAATATGTCAGACACGTGTCTAAGTGCTGGAGATGGACCCGTGTGTAAAACAAACCCCCATGCCCTCCTGGTGCTTACATTCCAGGTGACGAAGGGAGAAATACGCACAGTTGAGTAACCACAAGGTCAGGTAAGGCGAAGGCTTAGAAGGAAAAGGAAGCAGAGGAGCGTGGCGGGAGCACAGAGGAGCACGGGATGGTTCCTTCTGTCTGTCCACTTGTTTGCTTTGGTTGCTTATCAGGTGGCAGCTCGTGATGGACGCTTTTATCAAAAAGGTCATGGTAGAGTTGCCATTGAGTTTCTAGAGTTGTGTGTTGCGGCGGGCCATAAGGGCTGAGAGCCAAATGATACTCAGGCCAGGTGTCTCCCAGGGAACTCATCCCTTCTCCCATGAGGGGTGGCCAGCAGCAACCAATGGCAAGTGAATTAATACATAAAACATCTCCAGCTAACAAAAGGAGGGTTTTTATCCAACTTCTTAAACGAATTCTCTTCATCTGAGAATGAGGTGGTTTAATTTCACAGAAGTTAAAAAATGGCCGGGGTGGGGGAGGGGGACCTGGCTAGCTGGTGCTTTTACCTGGTTTGACCTGAGCAGAAATTGAGTTTATTAATAGCCATCTGATAGACACTTTGCAGTGGACAGTGAGGTGCCATGAGATCAAGTGTCTAGCTTCTCTCCAGTTAGACATGCCCATGGTGTCAGCACACAGAGAGAAAGAGAGTGAGTCAGGACCGGGTCAAGCAGTCAACCTGGAAATGAGCATTTTGCAGACAGGAGTCACTCTTGGGTTTTTGATAAGCTGATGTGCTTTAAAGTGGTGGCTCTAGGTGCGAAACTACACCGATTCCATTCTGCGCTCTGCTTGCTTTGCGCTATGGGAACTAGGCTGAAAATTTAAAAACACACAGGCAGACACAGAAAAAGACAGGTCCCTGGGGACATCCTTGAGACAAGAATGCCAAAAATGCCCCCTTTATTGTGCTCAGGGGCAGCTTATTCAGGGCTCTGGCCACGCCCCAGCTCTCAGGATCTTTCAGCTGCAGACTCATCAGAACCCATTCCCCTGCCATCAGGGTCTTGTGCTCAGAGCAGCTGCAGGCTGCTCAGAGCAGAGGAAAACAAGTTGTTTACAAGAAATTCAGGGTCTGGTGGCCCGTAATCCTCAACATCTAGGTTTATAGTGGTTTGCTGCGTAAGCTTTCACGTCAGGGATCATTTCTGCCATTTTCCATATTTTGCTCTAGACCTGTTTAAAGAGTTTCTTAGTGGGGCCAGGCAAGATGGCTTCATGCATCAACGTGCTGGCTGTCAGGCATGATGATCTGTGTTTGTTTCCCAGGGGCTCACATGGTAAGGGGAGACCTACTCTTGAAAGTTATCTTCTGACCTCAGCCCCCAGCACACATCATGGGACTGTAAATAAAAATGTAAAAAAAATAATCCTACAGTGATAATTAGCTTCCGGTCAGACAGAGCACACAGAGGACCTGAGAGAGGTTTAATATGAGGATGTTTCCAGGGTCGGCACCTGTGTCCAAAGACCCTGCTGGCTCCACCACAGATGCTGTTCCCTGCTTCTCTCTGCACGTGTGGATGGGGCCTGACTTTCAGGGACTCTAGTTCCCCAGCCTGAATTAGAGATGTGATGTCGCTGAGGTGACGGTAATTTTCCAGCTGATTCTAGCATGAGTCTTCTTCGGGGTGATGGCTAGATGGGGTGCACATGTGAGAAGAAGCAGGAGAGTGACTTCTTCAAGGGTCCCACCTCCAGAAACTTCCAGGAGGAAGGAGAATTAAGGGGACAATGGAGTCATGAGTGTTGACTATGGCTGAGGCCTGCTTGGTGATCTCAATTTCTACTCAGAGCTGGACATTGTCATCCAGCCTCATGGGTGGCTTCTGCTCATGCCAGCCCTGGACAATCAGAATTGCTCACGGAACTGCCAGATGATGTAGAATCTGAATGTCTGGGGTGGGCACCAGGCACCCCTGTTTTCTTACAGCTCTGGTGGGGACCCTTGGACAGGGTTGAAAATGTTCATCTAATCACACCCAGAGTTCCTGAGATCTATAATGTCAGAATTATATTTTGTTTGACTTGCTGATGCTTCCCAGAATCAGTGGTGTGTGTGTGTGTGTGTGTGTGTGTGTGTGTGTGTG
>LOJH01008788.1:10774-29169 GCA_001685095.1 Ellobius talpinus
GTGTGTGTGTGTGTGTGTGTTTGGGGCTGGCTAATCTGTTTTTAGGCCTGGGACAGTTGGGTATATGAGGTCACTTCTTGCCCCCTGCTAATTGGTGCCCAACTCACTCATGGGTTGCAGTGGCCGGTGCAGCTGGGAGGGGCTCCTTCTGGCTACACATTACCATTCTGGTGCAGAGTGCGCCGGCGCTGACTTGATTGCATGCTCAGGACCAGGTACTGCCTCATAAACTCACTGAACCGCTTCTGGTTGGCCAACTTCCGGGCTGACTTCCGGGCCCCAGTGAAGCCCCCAAACCTCTTCTGCAACTGCTTCTGTTCCACCTCGTCGGCATCATCAGTGCCAGGCTCCGTATCTGCCGCTTGCACCAAGCTCCTGACCCGGGGCATTCGCTTCAGATGCTGCATCTCCGAAGCTTTTGCCTGGTAAAGAGCAGCTGTCACGAGCTCTGGGTCAGCAGGGTTGAGCTGCCCAGAGGCACTGGACATGACTTTGGCACATGCAGTCCAGAGAGGACGGAGCAAGACCTTTCCTTCACACTGGAGGATGCATACCTGCAAAAACACAGGCAGGAGGAAGAGAAAAGGGGATAGAGCCAGGGATGAGCTAGGATCATCTATAGCTGTTCCGAGTCAATGCTTCTGAAGTGCTAGTTCTCAAGTGTTGTGCAGCAGTGTATGTATGTGTGGGGGTGCACATGTATGTATGCATGCGTGTGTGGAGGCCAGAGGTTGATATTGGTTATCTTCCTCTAGCGCTCGCCACTTGATTTTCAATATTTTCTTTTATAATAATGATTATTATATAATAATAAATTATTAATTAATAATAACACCAACAATAATATGATTGTGTGTGAGTGTGGAGGTCAAGAGACACTATGTGGAATCTCCTTCTACTTTTATGTGGCTTCAAGGAATCAAATTTAGGTCACTGGGCTTGAATAGAAGCATATTTACCCCCTGAACCATCTCATTGGCCCCTCCACTTTATTTTTTAGCCAGGGTCTGTTATTGACCTGGGTAACCTGAGCCAGCTGATCTATACTGGCTGGTCAGCAAGCCCCAGCAATCCTCCTGTCTCTGCTTCTCTAGTGCTGGGATCGCAGGTATGTGCTTCCACGCTTGGCTTTTACATGTGTTCTGGGAATCAAACACAGATCCTCATGCCTGTCTAGCAAGTACTTTACTGATGTATTAGTTAGGGTTATTATTGCTGTGATGAAACACCATCACCAAAGCAACTTGAAGAAAGGATTTATTTGGCTTACACTTCCACAATACAGTCCATCATCGAAGGAAGTCAGAACAGAAACTCTAGCAGGCCAGAAACCTGGAGGCAGGAGCTGATGCAGAGGCTATGGAGGGGTTGTGCTTACGGGCTTACTCCTCATGGCTTGCTTAGCCTGCTTTCTTATAGAACCCAGGACCACCAGCCCAGGGATGGTACCACAATAATCACCAGTTAAGAAATGCCCTATGGGTTTGCCTACAGCCCTATTTTATGAAGGCATTTTCTTAATTGAGGCTCCTGCTCTCAGATGACTTTATCTCGTGCCAAGATGACATAAACCATCCAGTACAACTGAGGAGCCATCTCTTTAACCTTTGTGCAGTAGTTTTACATATAGTTACCCACCCCTCTGTGCCCCGCCCCCCAATTTGTAGGGTTTCTGAGTTGGAAACAGGGAACCCTCTGACTCTATTCCCTTATTTTGCCAACAAAGAAACTAAGGTTCAGAGCTGTGGTTAATTTATCTTCAGGCAATCCAGAAAGTTAACCCAGAGTGGAGACATTCCAAATTATACCCTGCTATATCCTTAGGAGTCTAGCATAGCTCATGAGTGTCACTCAGGTAGAAGAATTCTATTTTTCCCATTGGGCCAGGGAAGGACAGACTGGTTATAGAAACAAGGGAAGCATGGGATTCTATCTGCAGACATATTTTAAGGTCATTCTTTAGCTGGGGAGATGGCTTGATTGGTAAAGAGCCTGCTATGCAAGCCTGAGGACCCGAGTTCAGATCCCCAGCACCCATGTAAAAGCTGGGCACAGTGGTACTTGTTTATAACCCTAGCGGGAGGGGTGGGAGGGTGGAGGTAGGGAGCTCCCTGGAGCTCCACAGTCAGATCTTCCAATCAGTCTGTGAACTCTGGATGCACTGAGAGAGACTGTCTCAAGAAACAAGGTGGAGAAGGATAGAGGAAGACACACATGCATACAGGTGCACAAACATTCACATACACTCCACACATGTGTCTACAAACAAATGGTAAGGAAACTAAAGCCACTATGTAAAGGTCAACCCTAGGGTCAGTAATTTTCATTCTACTTATTTGAGCTACTCCTATTTGTACATCATTTATAGCAAGTGATGTCCAAGAGACTCTGGATGCAGGCAGGTAGGGCATGTGGAGCTAAACCTGCAATCTTCTGAACCTGTGTCTTCTTAGATACAAGCCAGGCAATCTTCCAGGAACTCTCTGCTGCTGGCCCACCTCCCCAGGCACCACATCCTCTAGTGGAGACCAGAATCTGGACCATACCAACTTACTGGCACCCTCTGGCTGGTCCTGACCTTGGCCTCATCCCCTGCCCTCTTATCTCTGGGTTTCCTGGAAGTCTCTACTGCTGGCAGCTCTTCATACTGTGTGCACTTCATCTCCACTCCTGACTCTTGTCATGTTCCCAGTCTCAGCCAGACGAAAGTCTCCCTTCTCCTTGACCTTGCCATTGTGATGGAGGGTGTTCCCAGAGCCCCTCGTCAGACTGTGGCCCTCTTGCCTGGCCCCCTGACCCCCTTGTGGTATACAGGCTGTTTACAGTCCACCCAGCACCATCTCTCTTCCTAGCACCTAACTCCAGATTCCTTCCTGAAGGCAACAGTGCATCTCCCTGCCTCCCTATGGTCAGAGGTGGCTGACAAGAATGACAATGACCAGTTGGGGTTTGCAATGATCTTGGGGATGACTTGGCAGGAAAGAGCACCCTTCCCTCCTTTCTCACTTTCCTTCAGCATCTGGTTTGCAGTGGGGGTATTTTGGGCTCCCTGTTGCCTTTAGGTCAAAGACCTAAAGGCAATTTTAATTCTTGTGTAATATATTCTTCCCATTTGCTGTACTTTTCTTTCTTTTCTATTTATTTACTTGTTTGTTTGTTTGTTTATTTATTTATTATGTATACAGTGTTCTGCCTGCACACAGAAGAGGGCACGAGATCTCATTATAGATGATTGATTGTAAGCCACCATGTGGGTGCTGGGAATTGAACTCAGGTCCTTTGGAAGAATAGCCAGTGCTCTTAACCTCTGAATCAGCTCTCCAGTCCTGTACTTTTATTTCTATTGTTGTGATAAAATATCCTGACAAAAAACAACTTAGGGGGGAAAGGGCGGGTTTAGGTATTTTCCAGGTTACAGTCCATCATTGCAGGGAAGTCACAGCGTCAGGAACATAAGACATATCATATCGCGTCCACAGTCAAAAGCAAAGAGACATGAATGCTTGCAGGCTCACGCGCTTGCTTGTTCACTTTTGCTCAACTCTTATATAGTTCAGGATCCCCTGTCCCCCTGAAGCTGAAGTTACAGTCATTTGTACACTACTAGATGTGAGTGCTGGACCCGAACTCAGGTCCTCTGGAAGAGTAGGAAGCGCTCGTAAGCAGTGAGCCATCTCTCCAGCTCTGAGATTTTAAACTCTGGGTACATTTTTGTCTCTCTTCTCCCTACTATCCTCCTATCTATGCAGTACGTGCACCCACCTCTTTTTCCATTCCTTCTGCCACCATGTAAGTGCTTCTAGAAGACAGAAGCCTCCCACGGACCTCCCCATCTCTCTTTTTGCCACTCAAATCCATGTGAGGGCCCTGGTGGGTCCAGGAGAATTATTCTAATCACATCATACCCTGCCCACAACTGCATAGACAACCTTATCTTGTCTTCAAAACATCTCCAGAATCCTGACCAGGGCACAGAAGTGCTTGTACCATGTGGCCCAGCCTCCCTTTTTGTCACACTTCCAAGTCCTTCTCCTTCACAGTCCCCTGGGCACAGGGCTTCTCCCGCACCTCATACGCTTCCCTGCCTTTGTCATGGTGCGCTCCCGGTTGGAATGACCTTTTTGGACTGTCCTCATGGACCTGGCCACATTTTAATTCTACTTCTTTATCTTATTATCTTCTTTTGGTTCTTTGGGAAGAATTGCTCTCTCTGTCTTGCCTCTGTGTTCCTACCCAACTTTGCTTCCCACCCAGGGGAATTTTAATGATAGATAGAGATATCCATAATACTTTATGAAGCATAATCTAAAAAGTTAGGGGCACATCTTTTTCATATTTGAGTCCTGGGTAAGTATCTTCTCTTTATAGTGACTAGTAGATAGTCAATTAAATTCTTTTAAGTTCCGGTCTCTCTAGTGCGTGGACACATTTGGCTGTCATAACATGTGTCTTTTTTAAGGTGCATGTGTGTGTGTGTGTATGAATGTATGTGTGATGGCCAGAGAACAGTCTGGGTGTCATCCTCAGCAATGCTGTTCAGTTCCTTCAAGGCAGGGTCTCTTACTGGCTTGGAACTTACAATTAGGCTAGATTGGATGGTTAATGAATACCAGGGATTCTCCTGTCTCCACAGTACCAGTGCTGGGAGTACAAGCACATGCTACCATGCCCTGCTTTGTTTTTCTGCCTTCCAAAGTAAATTTAAATACAAAATTGTATTGCAACCATTATATCAAAAGTATTTATTAATGAATGTTAAATAAAACATTGTAAGTTTTCTTTCTGCTAAATAGTTTAGTGTGAAAATAACTTCCATAACATGTATATGTGCATTGTTCCAATACAGATTCTGGAGTGTGAACTCAGGTCCTCATTCTTGCAAGGTGATTCCTTAAGCAACTGAGTCCACATGTGTCTTCTAATGCTATGTAGAAGCTGAAGATGTTAGTAAAATTCCTTTGGTACACAGAACAGATGCCAGCAACACATAGTTGCTCAGCTCCTCATGTCCATGGTGATGGATTTGCCTAAACAGCATTCTCTACATGGGTGGGGCTAGAATCAGCTCAACCTTTGGGTGCCCTTGGTTCCTGTACAGAGAAGGAACCCTCAATGCTTGCTGAATCGTCTGCGCCTTTGGTTTGCAGGTAGAAGAGACACGCCTAGAGGCCACCGGAACTGAGCACTCCCAGCCAGATGGTAACTGAATTTTTTGTCAGTGAAAGAAAATGAAAATTTGTGATCGAACCAGATGCCACAGTCTTTACTGAGCTTCAACACACCGCCAGATGAATTAGATACTGACCACATCATCACAACGGTCGCTCTAGAAGGTCTGAGGCCAATCTGGGCTGTCTAAATGTACAACCGTGTTTTAGTGCCAGGTGGGCATAGGAGCCTAATGCTGAAGACCCTGGTCTGGGGTCCTCATCAGCTGCTTCCCAGGGATGGGCTAGTGGATTATTAAGTGAGCTGGATGCATTTTCTCAGCCACGATGATGACAGTGCTATATTAAGCCAGAGTTTGCAGGAGCATCTGGAGTCCTAGACTGGTGCCAAATTGATTTGTAAAGCTGGGCTTCTGAAGAGACTAAGCGAAGGGCCATTTGGATGTCTGGATCAAAGGTTGGGGTACAGGCTGAGGGTGTAACCCAGCCACAGAGGTCAGACCTACATCCTCGCCTCCCACTGCATATCAAGCTAGACAGATACACTCGTCTTTTGAGAGGAATGAAGACAGCTACTTCATGATTTGGTTTCTGTTTCAGGCTAAGCCATACTTAGGAGGTGTTTGTTCTAGGAGGTTTTGCTGAAACAGTCAAAGGCATAGCTAGGGATGTAACTCAGTCATAGCACACCTGCCTGGTCATTGAGAGCCGCAGTTTCAATCGTTACCACTGCAAAATTTAGGAAAATAAATTCAGATGCTGGAAAGATGGTTCAGTGGTTAAGAGCACATACTGCTCTCATAGAGGACCCAACTTCAGTTCCTAGCACTTATGGGTGGCTCACAGCCACTTGTAACTCCAGCTGCAGGGGATCTGATACCACCCTTGGCTGGAATCACATAGCACCAGGATCTCAATAAGGGATAGGCTGTATCTGGTTGGCCTGTGAACATGTCTGTGGGGGATTGCCTTAACGGATGCGAGAAGACCTAGCCTACTGTATTATTGAATATGTGTGTGTTCAAAGGCAGACACTATCCAGGGCAGCAGGTGAACACTATGGGAAAAATCCGTTAGAAGAGCTTCTGCTGCAAATCACCCCCAAAGAATTTTCACTAGCTGCAGGTAGAGATGCCAGGAGGCAGCTTCTGTTGCAACAGTTGTAGGAATTTTAGATGCATTTTCCTAAAATGTTTTATGAGAGTGTGTTGTTTTCGTCTTGGACTCTAAAATAACTCTGTGAATTTAGTTTCTTCTACTTGAACTGATGGAATAAGTACCAACGACAATTAGTTGAAGAACCAGAGGATACTGCAGTGGGTGAGTCATTTGCTGACCAAAATTATAGTCTAACAAAAAGTCAACCATATTTGGGCCACCTACCAGGAGTAGAAATAGAAAAATTTCTGATGGAGCCAAGTGTCCTGAGGATCCTGGGAGCAAGTCAGGATTACATAGTGTGGTAGAGGGACTGGTAGGTGACCCTGGCTGAAATGAGTGTCCCCTCCATCATTCCCCTCATCAACGCAGACATGGGCAAGATTGGCAGGCTCAGAAAATGAGACACAGTTGCTTATGCCTTTGGAATTTTGTTCTATTTAAAATGGGTTAAAAGGGAATAGGAACTAGAAAGAGAAAAACAAGCAAGCAACAGAATCCTTGGGGGGCCAGCAGGCACTGCAAAGCATTTATCTCCAACTGTGAGGCTTTTACCAATCCATTTTCTGACTTGTTTCTAGGAAGTAAAGTGAGTATTGTCTGGACCCAAAAGACCTGAGATGCTAATGGAGAGAGGAAAGAAGCACACTTCCAATTCTCCACCACTGGAGACAGACCCAAATGTGAGACCTTACAGTGGCTGCCGGGGTGTGCCCAGCAAGGAGCCTGATGGTCTGAGAATCATACAGTTTCCACACACAGGGCCCCATGCTGGGATACCTAGTTAGGTTAGCAAAGGAACTCATACCTTAGCCAAAGAGAGGCGGGGGAAGGGGGGACATGGCACCAAGAGGCAGAATAAGTTCAACCCATGAGCATCAGCCCTGGGAAGAAGAGTTTTATTTAATTTCCTCATGAAGTTCAAGGTCAGATTGGTTAAAGAAACTGAAGGTGTGGGAGTAGGTGGTTAAGTCTGCATGTATATTGAAAATAAAGGTCACTGTGGAGAGAACAAACATGGTGGTTTTAATTTTCATCCTACGTACAGTGGCCACCCCTATCTGTGTGTGAGCTACAGCCATGGCCTGGATATAGGCAGTTTGGGCGTTTGTGGGGCTGCACATGCAGTCTACCCTGTAGGGCTCATTCTCGTGCCCAAACCAGACCCCAGAGCGCCAGGAACTCTGCTGCTGCTGCTGCTGCTGCTGCTGCTCTGTTTCTCCAAGCACTGCTGTGTCTAGTGGAGACCGTCAAGTTGGCCACTCCATCTCTGCAATTCTTCCTGGCTGGTCCTGACCTTGGCCTTACCCTCCTGAACTTCCAGTCTCCTAGAAGCCTCTCTTTCCTTCTTCCTATGTGCTGCTTAGCTTTATCTCTGATTCTCTTGTGTATTTTCAGACCCAAACTCCACTCGATCCTCACCTTTCCCTTTGTGAGTGAACAGCGTGTTTGTTATGAGGTGAAGCTTGGCTTTGGCCTTGAAGTCTAAGTGAGGTTTAGTGGGTAGAGGAAGGGAAAGGCAGGTGCAAGGTGGCAAGACAGCAAAGAAATTTAGGGTTCCCTGGGAGCTGTAAAGAGTGTCTTGGATCTGCGCTTGAGCCCGAGAGAGAAGGTCAGGGGCCCCTTTGACAGTTACCTGCAGCCTGAGAGAGAAAAACCAGCGTAAGTAGTGACATCTCAGAAGGAGAGGGACAGAGGGGCAAGAAACATGCATCTTGCCATCCCTGTTGAGGGATTTGGCAGAGGAACAGAGGCCAATATAAAAGGCAGGGAAAGAGTAGGTAGAGGGAAGAGACCCATAGGCCAGGTAAGAGAAGCAAGAAATGTTTCTTGAATAATGAGATGCCCTCTGGGTAGACAGATGCCTAGAGGAAAATAGGATGGATGAACATCAGAAACACATCCCTTCCAGGGTTCATCTGGGCTGCCCTTCCTCATTGCTTGACTGTGCCTTCCTGCCCAGAAGACAGGTGCGACTAGGCCTGCAAGAGTGTACTGCTTGTCTGTTGGGACTGAGGCCACGTTTCTTCCTGGAGCCGGGATATAGCAAGGTGTGTTGGGTACCAGTGACACTGGATTTTGTGTCTGCCTATTTGCCTTAAGGAACAGCAATTACTTGCTTGTTTCAAAAGGCTGAGGGGCTTGAAGCACGGCGCCTTGAAAGCAACTTTATTGACTTCAAAGGAAAAAAGTAATTGAATTATTCTGCATTTCATAGGGGAGAATAGCTATCTAAGCTGAAATTAAAAGAGTAAGAAAGCAGTTCATTTAATGAATAATAATTTAATGTTTTGTACTTCAAGCTGGAAATTTAAAACACAAGAGAGCATTTTGGATGCTCATTGTAGAATTATTTGCAGTATAAAAAATGGATGATACTATATATGTTCTGCAGACAGGGAATGGAGAGTAAGTTATATATTCATAGAAAGAAATCACTTGAAATAATTGTAATAACATGAGAATATTAACCCTGTGACACTACAGAAAGTAAGAAGAGTAAGATTCTCTCTGGTTTCTGGAGTATAATATAATATAAATATAATATAACAGTAGATCTTTATTGTTAACTTGAGGGGTTGAGGATTGTTTAGGAGACACAGTTGATGAGGGTGTTTCAAGAGAGATTTTACTGCGGATAAGAACTCCACCATGAGTCTGGGTAGCGCCATCCCAAGAGCTGGAGTCTGAGCCTGGATGAAGAAGATGTGAGCTGAACCCCAGCCTTCATCTCTATGCTCCCTGACTATTATCACACTGTGACCAGCTGCCTCAAGTTCCTGCCTCCATGCTGTCTCCTGCATGATGGACTGTGTTCTCAAACTGTCAGCCAACATAAACCCTTCCTTAAGTTTCAAAGATTTTTGTCATGGCATAGAGTAAAGGGATTAATTCATGGGGTTGAAGAAGACTTTAATTTTCCTTATATACAAATAGTATGCATAACACTGGGACAAGGGCATCATGAACAGATATTTATTGGAAGATAAAGATGGAGAACCATGGGAGTCTGGTGGTAGAGAGGGAGGATCACAGGGATCTGATGGTAAAGAGGGAGGACCACAGGGGTCATAGTTGGAAGATGCAGCTCAGCTCCACCTGTTTCCTCTTGGTCACACGACCCTGCACAAATCCTGTGACCTCTGGGGGAGACTTGAATATCTCATTTAGCGTTTGCTTTGGAGTCAAAGGGAGTAGAGAGCAAGGAAGAGGGTAATCCCTTTACCTTCTGGACATACCTTCAAGTCGAAGCTGCCAGGGTCTGGGCGGAGCTTCTCCTGGCAGGTGAGACAGTCCCTGGGACAGCTGCTGAACACGCTGGAGAGCAGGCTGAGCAGCAGAACGTCACTAAACAGGATTTTCATGGTGCAGCAGTGGGAAGCAAGAGGCTGAAACACACAGAGGACACATGCCAGTTAGTATAGTCTGGGGAGAGGGTTAGTCCGCCCTGGGGACCATGACCCAGGGAGGCAAGCATCATTCCTCAGCCAGGAGATTCCTCAGGTCTGAGATTCACCTGGCAAGGAATAGGTTGTAGAGAGTGCTGGTGGCCTGGTCCTGCTATCCAGGACCGCTTTTGTTCATAGGCTGTGTGTAGTCTGGACCCCTGGCGAGCACTTGTGATTCCTGCCACTTGACTGGCCTCTGTCATTCCAGGAAGAGCTGTGGGGTAGGAAACAGCTTTCCTGGAGGCTAGAGGTGTTGCTTCCTAGCTGATTATCTATGCCTTTAAATCAACCTCTTCAAACCTCAGCTTCCATAACCATAAAAGAGAAGGCATGGCCCATGCCTTACCATAGGCCTGTTGGAAGATGAGAGGTGACCTGTAAGGGCCAAGGTTTTCAAGGAGCAGATGAGCAGCTGAGTGTGGTGGCATACATCTGTCATCCCATTTTTTTGGGAGGCAGAGGCAGGTAGATGAACGGCTAAAATGCTTCCTCTCATCTTCTCTGGCCTGGCCAGGAATGCTGTCCCTCTGTTCTCTTTCAGGGAGCTCTCACATGCTCCCTGTCTGTCACCCGTCAGAGCTGAGCTCCTGATACTGTCTGAGTGTTTGTGTCTTCTCAGAGACCGTATGTTGAAATCTATAATGGCAAATCTTGGCAGACACCTTGAACAGACTGAAAACAAGGAGAAGGAGGTGGCGGAAACGGCTCAGTGGGTAAAGTGCTTACTATGTTCGGATCCCACTCAGCAAACACCGAGTGGGGGTGGTGGACCACCTGCAACACCAAGGCAGTGGGAGCTGGAGACGGTGGTGAGTCACCAGAACAGGGTGGGCAAATAAATGGTTGAATCCGTGGACTCCAAGTCTAAGCAAGAGAACCTGCTTCTCCATATATAGTCTAGTTAATAATTAAGGACTATATCTGGAGTCAACCGTGGGGCTCTATACACACAATCAGCACCCTTCTACACTGTGCAAACACACCCACACACTATGCACGCACACACACACATACCACATCATGTAGAATATTAGTAAATTACTCCTCCGGTTCATGTGGGATTGGCATCTCTAGAAAGATTGAGATCTTAAGGATGCAGACATAATGAATAGGCTAACCCCTTGGTAAATGTGTATGATGCCAACATTATTGGGAGCTAGTGAAGGGTAGCAGGTGGGGTCTACTTGGAAGAAGTAGGTCCCATGCCCCCTGGTTTATACTGAAGACCAACTGAGATAGATATCTAGCCTCATGGGCTGAATTACTGCTAGATTCTTGGACTTTTCTTTGGTAGATAGCCATAATTAAACTAGCTGGACCACAGCCTGTAAACCACTTTAATAAATCCCATATATATTTATATATATGAATATATATGTATATATTTGTCCTATCAGTTCTGTTCCTCTAGAAAACGCTAATACAACATCCTTAGATCAAACCTCTTGAATTAAAAAACTATTCCCTTGGACTATGACATTTTGGGTTGAACCATCTTTACTTGGGATTGAATGGAAAGAGGAACAGGAAACTTGTTTTAACTGTTAACTTGACAGCTAGAGTCACCCCTGAAGAGAGTTCTAATGTCAGGATCAGGCTGGCTCAGGAGCATGTCTGTGGGATTGCCTTGATTGTTAATTGATGTGGGAAGACCCAGGCCACTGTGGGCAGCACCATTCCCTGGGCAAGCGTTCTTGATCAGTATAAGAGAGGAGAAAGTCAACTGAGAGCAAGCAAGCAAGGGTGCATTTGTCCCCCTCTGCTCTAAATGGCTGCTGCAAGCCCCTGTCGCTGTGGCTTCTCTGCACCGAAAGACTGAAACCTGGGGTTGTAAGCTACAGAAGTTGCTTTTAAAATATTTTCTTTTCATTTATGTGTATGTATGTGTTCCTCTGTGCGTGTGCCACATGGATGGTGGTGCCTCCAGAGGCCAGAAGAGGGCAATGGATTTCCTGGAGCTAGAATTACAGGCAGTTGTGAGCTCTCTGACATGGGTGATGAGAAGCAAAGAGTAGCAAGTGATCTTAATCACTTAGCTAACTCTCGAGCCCTCAAAATTTTTTGTGTCAGGGTATTTTGTCATCGCAACAGAAATGAAGGTTGAATGGAAACTTCTAGAAATAATGACTTTTTTTGTTTTTTCGAGACAGGGCTTCTCTGTAGCTTTGGAGCCTGTCCTAGAACTAGCTCTTGTAGNCTGCCTGCCTCTGCCTCCCGAGTGTTGGGATTAAAGGTGTGTGCCACCACTGCCCGGAAATATTGACATTCTTTATTGGGGCCACAGGTGTGTGTGTGTGTGTGTGTGTGTGTGTGTGTGTGTGTAAACACAGAAATGAAGGTTGATTGGAAACTTTCCAGAAATATTGACATTCTTTATTGGTCTCTGTGTGTATATATCATATATACATACACACATATAATATATACATATATATAAATATACATATGTACACATGCACATACAGAAGTTAAAATTGAGTAGAAACTTTCTAAAAATACTGACTTTCAAGGATTTCTCTGTGTAGCCCTGACTGTCCTGGAACTCGCTTTGTAGACCAGGCTAGCCTCAGATTCACAGAGATCCACCTGCCTCTGCCTCCCGAGTGCTAGGATTAAAGGTGTGCACTATCACTGCCCAGAAAGGGGTATATCTATTTTACAAAACCCATCAAATTATGGATTTAGGGTCTGTGCATTTTACTCTATGTGGCTTTTCTGCAGAGAGGATTAAAAACAACTGTTCTCATCACTTTATAGTCAGATGATTCTGAGAAATCTATGCATTTGCCTTCCTAATGCTGTCTGTTGGGCTCTTCTGAGAAATAGAGTCTTGGGCCCTACCCACAACCATTACCTCAGGATCTGTGTTATTAGTGATATTCCTAGGTGACTTGTCTGCATGGCAAAGTTTGAGAGGTGTGGGTGAGAAGGAGCCAGTTCATGGGAGTAAGGAGGGGACATGAAACAGAAACTGCCAGGAGCCACATTGGAAGAGCACTGGGCTCTCACAGACCAAGAAGTGTTTCAGACCTAGGGAATGATGATCAAAGGCTGTTCAATAGATTTTTGTTGAAGAGTCTCATGTAGCCCAGGCTAACCCTAGACTCCCTATGTAGCTGTAAATAACCTTGAACTTCCAATCTTTCTATTTCTACCACCCAAGGTCTGGGGCTCCGGTGTACACCACTAAGCCTAGCTTGTACAGTGTTGAGTATCAATCCCAGGGCTTCATTCATAGGTAAGCATTCTATCAACCGAGCTATATTCCCAGCCCTTAGCAGATGTGTAAGTGAGTGAGTTCCCATGTGTAGTGCATGTCAAACATGACTGTTTGGTAATGGTAACCCTAGGGAGACCTGGGATCATAGCCTGCGAGTGTGGTGAGCAGACAGGTAGCCTGGGGAACCTGCCCACATTCTTCAAGGTTAGCACCTGCTGTAAGGTGACTGGGTCCAGATGGAGCAGGTCTAGTCCTTTATCTTCAGATGAGGGATGTCTTGGGCTAATAAATAAAGCGCCCAGACATCTGTATCCATGAGAGTCTCTCAAATACATTTTTTCTTCTTTATCCCAACAACAAGCATCTAGTTGAGATTTATTGTCTTATTATTGTAATCGTCTCCTAATTAGTCCACCTAACGATCTGGCCTCCCTCCAAGCCATTGGATGATACCACTTCATTCTTAAAATAATTCTATAATGTCTATGGCTGTCAGATGTTCCAAAGAGTTAGCGGGCCACTGGCTCTTGCCAGTGTCCCTGGTCACTCATCCTGGCTTCAGGTCCAGAGTACAACTCTCATCTATATCAGGTTGCTAATGTTTTTATGCCTTGCAACCAACTGTCTCCTTCGTCAGAATACCATATCCCCACGTCAGGAATATCTCCTTCCAGAAAGTCATCACTAGACTTGTTTGAACTGGACCAGTCTTTGCTACTGTTCTGGCATCCCAAGGCAATGTGTTACCATGAGAAACAAGTGGGGTTCAGGGCCCCATCGGTCACATGGGATGATCAGAATGGTCCTGTAGAGTTGTGTAATATGAGTTTTCTCTTCTGATCATCTGGGGAGAGGAGTCCTGCTTTCAGATCATTGGTTTTGCACGCAATCTCTGAGTTCCTCATTGTAAAAGCAGGGCCATCTTAGGAACTATATCATACTAGCATCAGCGGGTTCATGTCTGTAAACATTTAAAACAGTACCCAACGTATGGCAAACAGTTTGTAAAAGAAAGCTGGAGCACAGCTCTCACCTTGTAAGGTCACTACATCCTTACTACCTCGGCTCTACACTTAGTAATCCATACATTAGAATCTCGCACTTCTCTGTTTCTCCTATGGGACTAGGACTTCCTGGGGAACTGAGATCCTGTCCCATCATTCTCTCTGTCTGTGTGGTACCCAGGCTAGGACACAAACTTTAGGATCCGCACAATGAAAAATTGACAAAAGACAGTGGAAGATCTCTGGAACCAACTTCCCTTTTCTCTGCAAACGCGAGGTATACTCTGGAGTCACCGCCTCATTGGGGGGTCCAGCGTGCTCATGACCCTAACCACCCACAAAGTCTTTACTAGCAAATCGTCCTGTTTGAGCAGGGAGAAGAGAGGGCTAGTTTTATGCCATCCTAGTAAGGTGTGAGGTTATCCTAAGCAGATAGTCTGATGCATGTCTGCTAGATGACCAGCCACATGGGGTTGTGTCCCACGCTAGGTCTGCGAGGGTTGAGCAGGAGTGGGCAGACCAGCAATGGGAATGCTTCTTTGAACTGAAAATGCAGCTCATTAGCTATGAGGCAAAATAAATATTCCAGAACACAAGGCAGTCTTAAACATGCCTCTGTGACTCTCATTATTATCTCTCAATTATTATCTGATAATTGCTTCTCTGTGTGTGCTCATAGGAAACTCTGCTTTTGCAGTTTTATTAGGAACCTTTTTTTTGTAGGATTTATTCAGAACAGCACAGTCGTTCCCTTTATTGCCACACGATGGCAGTGGCCATATGTCACAGAAGAAAGGGTCTGGGCCATTTCCTTTAGCTCCGGCCTGGAATGTTTAATACAAGTCTTTGCCCAGTTGATAAGTGGTGACAGATGTTAATGAGAAGCCCCAGCTGAGGGTACTCACGGACTTCACCAGGAACTTGATGGGCAGGCCGTGTTGGTGTTTTGGCTGATATTTGGCATTCACAATTTGTGGTAAATGGAATTTAGGGGTGCAGTCCAGGGGCGATTAGCCTCTGCAGCTGGTTCCCTTTGGGGGTGGAGTTTGGTGAGAACTCAGATCTCCCTGGCTTTGGTCAGACCCTCATCCTGTCTGTACCTGATGGCCTTGCTTCTGCTCTCAATTTCTTCTTCCTCCTCCTTCTCTCCTTCTTCCCCCTCCTTCTGTACTTCTTCCTCTTTCTTCTTCTTTTCCTTCATCTTCTTTCTCTTCCTTCTCTCTCACTCTCTCCACATTTACTTATTTATTTATTTATTTATTTATTTTTGAGTCAGGGTCTTACTATGTACTATGTAGCTTTGGCTGATTTGGAGGTCATCTTGTAGACCAGACTGGCCTCAAATTTACAGAGATGATCCTGCCTCTGCACCCTGAGATAAGGGTTAAGGGGGTGTGCAGCACCTCCTCTTTGAGACAGTCTCACTATGTAGCCCTGCTGGCTTCCAGCTTACTTTCCTCCTGCCTCAGTTTCATCATCTGGAATCACAGATTGGTGCTCCCCTCACCCCTGCATCCTCCCCTTTAACAAGCAGCTCCAGCTACTAAATAAGACCCTTCCTTCCATAACTGGCTGGTACTCATTCCTTTCTGCAAGCTCAAGAAAGCCATGAGCTAGGAATGACAACAGGATCCTATCTCACAGGTGGCTTGCCAGCTCTTAAGTATGATCAGTGTAAACAAATGTGCAAAAGTTCAAAGTGGATATCTTGCTCTTTTGCCCTCCTCATAATATCCAGTTGTGTGCTGTATAAAATTATATTAAAATAGAAAGTCTAGTTGAAGTTTTAAAAGTTTTAAAGTCATGATTTATTTTATTTTTGAGACAGTATGTCACAGACCTCAGCTTGCCCTTGAACTTTATTATGAGCATGACCTTGACCTTTTGACCCTTCGACCCCCACCTCCCAAGTGCTGGGATTACAGGCATGTGCCACTACAGCCAGTTTATGTGGTACTTGGGGTCTAATGCAAGACTGTGCATGCTAGGCAAGCACTCTACCAGCTGAGCTACAGCTCCAACTCCAAACATTCTTTTGATTTTTAAGAAGTCTGGACAACATGTCTGGCATGGTGGCACATGCCTACAATCCTAGCACTTGGGAGGCTGAAGCAGGAGGATTGTTGCAAGCCTGAAGCCAGTCTGGGCTACAGAGTAAGACTCTATCCCCAAAAGCCCCCCCATAACAAAATAAGCCCAAACTCCACCTGTGCACTGGCTTGGCGCTGTGCACATACACTGGTGTTCAGGAGAAGGGAACCAAAGAGTTTAGCTAATTCTGGAGTCATATTTATGCTTAAGCCATACACTTTGTAAAGGTGTGATTTGGGGCAACTGAATTTACTCCCCAGAGTCTTCGTCTTCTCAGCTGCAAGGTGAAGATGAATTTTCTCCCATCTGAAGATGTAGCATCCCCCCCACCCCATTTGTTCATCATCCAGAAACAGTGACTGGCCATCAGTAAGCACAATGGACCTGAGGATGTTTGAGTTTTTAATGGCTTCCTTTTCATAAACGAGCCCAGAGCTATTAGCCATCCACTGTGGCAATCCTATAATCAGGCTCTTTTGTAATGAGTAAAGAAAGGTTTAATTACCTTTTATTTAAGTAATGGCACCTTATAAATTTGATTGCATCTTGCTGTTTATAAAGATAAGATACCACTGTGATTTAGTCTTAATCTACTTGCATGTACTCTTGCCTCCCAAGGGCAACATAATTAGCCGCTTTTCTGTTGGATTAGAACATGTGCAAGGAGAGCTGTTTTGTTTCCTGTTTTGTTTCCTGACCTAGGAGAAAGCCTGTGACCCGGGCACTACTGGTGAAGAGGGGAAAGGGGCTCTCCTCCATCAGTGACACACAGGAAATACTGTTCCTTACAGGCTGTACATGATATTTATTTTCATCTACAACCCTATCACTTGGGGGTAATTTTACCCACCTTTCTTGGATAAACAGCAACTCACAAAGATCAAGTGGTTTGCCTAAGGTGGTCCAGAAGATAAATAGCAGAGTTAGGACTTAAACTCAGGTATTTGAACCTGCGTTATGACTGCCCAGAAACATTAGACAAGGTTTGTGCTGTGAAAAGAGTAGCAAACTGTGATGGAATCTTGCTGGGAAGAAATCCCCATGACTGAAAGCTGTTGAGAGCCAATGGCTTTGTGAGGTTCCACCCTATGGCTAAGCGCTGCCCACTTAACTTCACAGTTGAGGAAACTGAGGCAGAAGGGAGGCACTGTGAAGTAGCAGAACTGGGATTGGACCCCCAAGCTTATGTTTTGAGGGTACCTCTGATGTTCTGTCTTCATGTGAATGCATTTGGAGGACTGGCTCAGTCCCTCTTCCTGGTTTGACAAGAGGCACTTACACTCTACCGGCTATGCATCATCAGGGTATGCAGGTTCCTCATCCCCTGGTTCTCTGATCTGCCACAGGCAGGGCTCTGCTATTTATTAACCAGGCAAACTGCTTAACTACCATGAACTCGTATTTACTACAGAAAGGTAGATTACATTACCACCAGATTACAGGGTTAGAGATGTATAGAAAGGTCATCCATAACCTGTAAAGAACGATATTCTACATATGGCATTGATGGAAAAGAAGTGGCCACACAGACTCTGAGGAGGAAGGAGTCACACCCTGATTCTGTAATAGAAGCATCAAAGAATCACAGGGTTTCTCATACACCAGGGAAAAAAACTCTGGGGTAACAACAGCTAAAACTTCCATATAGAGTATGGCTTGCTTTTACCCAGGAGACTGCTGTTTTTCTTTCCTGTGATGGATGTATTTACTCTTAAAAGGTCTCTCTCCTGCTCTCAATTTCCACTCAGAGAGAAGGGGAAGGACAAGGGAGTTAGGGCACAAAGCATCTGTCTACCCTATGTGGACCAAGGCCCCTGCATACACTATGTGAACCAAGGCCCCTGTCTACCCTATGTGCACCAAGGCCCCTGTCTACACTATGTGAACCAAGGCCCCTGTCTACCCTATGTGCACCAAGGCCCCTGTCTACACTATGTGAACCAAGGCCCCTGTCTACCCTATGTGCACCAAGGCCCCTGCCTACACTATGTGAACCAAGGCCCCTGTCTACCCTATGTGCACCAAGGCCCTTGTCTACACTATGTGAACCAAGGCCCGTGTCTACACTATGTGAACCAAGGCCCCCTGCCTACACTATGTGCACCAAGGTCCCTGTCTATATTATGTGAACCAAGGCCCCTGTATACCCTATGTGCACCAAGGCCCCTGCCTACACTATGCGCACCAAGGCCCCTGTCTACACTATGTGAACCAAGGCCCCTGTTTACACTATGTGAACCAAGGCCCCTGCCTACACTATGTGGACCAAGGCCCCTGTCTACACTATGTGGACCAAGGCCCCTGT
>LOJH01008789.1:0-24957 GCA_001685095.1 Ellobius talpinus
TCTGCCTGACTCGGCTTTCTTTCTCCCAGCATTCTGTTCTGTCTACTCCACCCTTACAGGAAAAACTCAAGGAATATGAAAACTGAGGCATCCTTTGAAGTTTGTTGTCAACCCTCACCCACTTTGCAAGGCACACCCTTCCTGCTACCTGAAAAGAGCAGAGATTTCCCTGACATGTTTTCCACCCAGCCCTCTTCACGAGGCTTCTTTTCATTGCTTTGGTGAGTCAATCACGCTAACAGGTACTAGTTATTCTATGTCTGCCTTGGGCTAAATAGAGCAGGTGACAGGGATTGATGTAAAATACCCACGGACCTCCGGGCATATCCCTCTTCATCGAGCTGACTAATGCTTTTACCATGCCGTTACATGTTGGTAAATTAAAGGAACCTTCTTGACAGTTCACTCAACAGTTTACTGAAATGTATCTCATTAGTGAGGTACAGCTGTCATAGTGGTGTAATTTAATCCTATTAAATTATCACTCAAAAAACGCCTGAGTGCCTGGTTTTTATATAGCGGACAGAGGGTTTGCTACTAACACTGTCACAGCGCCAGCTGATGAGAAAGGAAAGAAGAAAAAAATGCAGGGCCTGTCTGTCCCCACCTGCCCCCTCCCTCAGAGTACTTATGTCAGCTCCTGAACAGAACATTTCAGTGCAGATCAAACACATCCCTGTGGATCATTTTCTTCTCCAATCTAAGATTTAAAGGTGTAGGTGTGGGGGTGCCAAATACTTGCTCCCTTTTCCTCTTCCTCCATTTACAAGAAAAAAAGAAAAGAAAAGAAATGCCTCGTTGGTACAAAACCAATCTGAGCAAGAAGTTCAGTTTCTCAAATGTTGTTGGAACTCTTTGTTGTAGGGAATTTGTGAACGGCCTTAAGTAGCACTGCACTTTGTCAATGGCAAAACTAGTACATGAGATTCTCTCCTAATAGCTGTGCCCTTGCTGTGGTAGCCACGGGATTTGCAGGAGAGCTGTGTCGGGGAAGAAGAACTTTGGCACACTGTTGAGAAGACCTGAGTTCAGTTCCCAGTACCCACATGGCAGCTCACAAGCACCTGCAACCCACATATTTGGTACCCTCTTGTGCTGTCTGTAGGCACTACATACACAATGTATACATACATACACGCAGACAGAATGCTAATACACAGAAAATAAAAATAAATACATCCAAAAGTGAAAATAAAATAAATGAATTACTCTGACATCATAGATGAGTTTCTGGTGATCTACCATCAACACAAGAGCCAATATTTCACATGTGTCTAATATCTGTCAACCTCTGTCTGGCATATGTTACATGAATAATTTTTCCTTTGATGTCTCTCAAGAAGTCTAAGATTTGGCTTTGTCTTGATCAATGATTTTTTCTAGCCGAAGAAAGCTGAAACTCAATTCAAGATGATCCAGCTGACAAAAGGTAAGAGCAGTACCCACACCCACAACTTGTGTATATCACCCTTCTTGGCCACACGGGTAACAGCTATGAAGTCACAGAGTCAGCAACAGGCCCAAAGTTCTAAATATGTGCACATGCCGTTGCTGCTTTCTAAATGCATCCCTGATACCGGTATTACTGCTGTCATGTTCTCCTCTATGGTCGTGGCAGATTAACGATGGTGCCGGAGAGGCAAGCTGGTGCATTGTGCTGTATGCAGGTCACGTGATAATGGACAGGTTGTCTAGCATCTGGAGGCCTGGCTGATGTCCCCATGACAGTGTATCTGACCTTACCTGCTTGCTGTGCTTTTATGAACACGAGCCTTGTAAATTACACGGCTGTACTCTTAGTGCTCTTACGTCCCTCCAGCCTCCCTCTGCTGACCCTCCGTGCACCTGTCAGGTCTCACTAAGGAAACACTAAATTTTAAACGGTGCAAAGCTGACTCTGCATAATGGCTGTATAAAAAACGGGCAATGGAACTTCATGGTCCCATTCAGATGGCAGACGGCAGCCAGGCCAACTCAAGAAATGAAAATAGACCAACCCAGGCACAAAAACTTGGGAAGCACTCCTGTTTGTATTCCTCTTTACTTCTGTAGGGAATAAAAGGAATTGCCATCATACACTTACGTGTTGTTCATCTTTGTGTCCTTCAATGGAATGAGGCCCAACAAGCAGCTCCAAGCTTGCTCTGGATGCAGAATGCTTCGTGATCTCAATGTTTATTTAAAGATTTGTTTTCTGCTGATGCATCTCTGTCTGTGTACCACTCGAGTGCAGTGCCCGCAGAAGACAGAAGAAGAGGTGTCAGATCCACTGGAGTGGGGGCTACAGGTGCTTGTGAGTTGCCCAGTGTGGGTTCTGGGACATGAACTCAGGTCCTCTGGAAGGAGAGCAAGGACTTTTATCCACTGAGCCACTTCTCCAGCCACTCAATGTTTATTTTCCATGGGAGATACAAACATAGGACATCTCTGTCACTTTAACTGGGTCTGGGCAACCTCATTTGGGAAGTAATAAAGATGGCAGAGACGCTAGCCTAGAAGTCCATATTCTAGTCCCTGACACAATGACTGAGAGCAAAATGTGATTTAACATCCGTGTCCACTGATCCACTGACACAAAAATGTCTGTGATGCCCTGGAAAAGGGTTGCAGTTGTCCATGCTTTTCAGTGTGTCACTACCTGTGACAGTCAACAGCGCCGAGTACAGTATAGTGAGGCTTTAGATAAATAAGCACAAGCTCCATCAGTGTGGCTACAACAGACATGGCAGGGTGAGATGTCTATGCAGAGAAACCACAGGGACTTTGTAGCATTTCCTCCCTGCAGAGTCCATTAAGCTAAGCTACACACAGCAGGGAAGCAGCTGAAACATCCAAGTCATATCCTGTACTCTGTACCAAAAGTGTGTGCTCTTTCTTTAAATTTGTAAAAAAAAACACACACACAGAAGAATAAAGGACACCATATATTCTAGATGCCTTTAGAATTAGCGTTCAGTGCTGTTTCTCTGAGTGTCCTCATGAGCTTTCATGATAGACTCCAAACAAGTCACAAGTGCACTGCCATCTACTCATCCTTATTATAAAGGGGACATTTCTGGCCAGACATTTTTGGTCTGGAAGGACCTCGGCAGCATTGTACCTAGTCATTCATAGCAGTCACCATCCATGTTCTCATCTTGGGTGTGCACCTCCTCAGTCAGAGTTCGTCTGCTCTTGGGATTTCCAGGTTCCTTTCATTACAAGTCTGACACACAGAATCGTAGAACACTTTAGCCAGATAGGGAACATTGGAAGAGGTTGGAATTGGAGAGTCTATGAAAGGAAAGAAGAGTTTGATTCGCAACTGCATTTGAGATGCCAAAGAAAGGAACAAAGAGAAAGCAATTTCCACTATGCAGCTATCTGAGTGAATCTGTGCTTACAGAGAAGCTTCATATAGAACAAAAATGCCTCCAATAGCTAAAATCCCAAGGGGTAGGAGAGAGCTCTATAAAGAGGAAGAAAGGAGAAACGGAAACTGAGCACACAGTGGGAACTGAACACACAGTGGGAGCTGAGCTCACAGTGGGACCTGAGCGCACAGTGGGACCTGAGTGTGCAGTGGGAACTGAGCACAGTGGGAACTGAGCAGTGGGGACTGAGCACACAGTGGGAACTGAGCGCACAGTGGGAACTGAGCGCACAGTGGGAACTGAGCACAGTGGGAACTGAGCAGTGGGGACTGAGCGCACAGTGGGAACTGAGCGCACAGTGGGGACTGATCGCACAGTGGGGACTGAGTGTGCAGTGGGTGGTAAACCCTACAGTGGGAACTCAACGAATATTTGCTATCCCAGCGTACATCTGTCTCACTGATCATTACCCAATCCTTTGAAATTGTAGAATACTTCACTCTTTCTGTTCACCATGGATCCCAACTCCACTTCAAAATAACCTTAAAGAGAGCTATCCCCGGAGATGTTCTCCTAGACAATCAATGGCAGGTCAACAGATGGAGAACCTTCCAGAAGGAATGTTTAAGATTAAAAGCGATTACCTACTGACCCATCTTCCCTGCCAATGAATCGTTTCAAGACACTCTCCTGTGGGATTCTCTCCACGCCAAATTCAGAAAACCAGAGAACTGGAAAGGCATGACAATCAGACTTTCATTTACCAATAGGACAATGTCTTTTTCTTTTCTTATGAAACCAAACGGGATCACATTGGACTTGAACATTTCCTAGGAAGGGCTGCTGTAATTGAACGGTCTCCCTGCAGGTCATCCTTATGGAGCTGTTTTCACTTAATATCCTTCTGCAGCAGCCTCCTTTGCTGTGTCGTGAACAGGTTCGGACCCTGTCTTATTCAGAAGTCCTTTCCCGGCATCGTGTTTCCCCAGCACCGTGTTCGGCTTCCACTCCTTTTCATGCTACCAGGCATGACCTTGCTTGCGGAACTGTTGCTCCTTCTGCACCCTCTCGTGTTTATCTCTTTACACACACTCGATGAATTGTCCACACTCGACTAACAGCGGTGGGTGTTCTATTAATCTCTGGATTTATTCTAAGAGTGTCACCCAAGGGACTGGGGAGATGGCTCAGTAGATAAACTGGCCAAGCAAGTGTGAAAACCTGAGTTCAGGTCCCCAGAACCCACATAGACCTGGATGGAGCATAGCATGTCTGTAACCCCAACTCTCCTATGACAAGATGGAAGGGAAATGTGGACAGGAGAATCCCCCAGCTAACCTGGGGTGCCCAGCATCAAACAGCAAGGAGACCTGTCTGAAACAAAGCAGAAAGTGAGGTTGTCCTCCACCTTCCCCCACCAGTGCACGACAGTGTGTGTACATTCATACTCACGCTCACCATTATGCACACATGCATACACAATTACACACACAGGTTATTTTTAAAGTGTAGCACAGATATTCTATAACCTTCCAGATAAAAGTTGATTCAAAGAATAAAGGCCGGCACACGTTTAACCCAATTGCATACCTGCGTTGTCGATTCCCAAACACTAGTTTGTTTGCACATTCTTATCAATGCCTTCTTAGCTGAGAGCGTTAAGCCTGATTATGAACACACTGCAGTTTAGAATTTATCTATAATTAACACTGTATCTTTGAGTAAATCTAAGTTTCTTAGCCATTGGGAGGATCTTGGAATAAATATTATTAAATGTTTTTGTCTGTCTTGAGCCCCTTATGGCCCACGAATACTCTATAGCCTTAAATCTTTGGTAGATATGAAATGAATTCAAGCAAATCTTTAATTGTAAATAAAGGAAATCATTGCATTGACCCTGCTAATTCTTCACATAGATTCACACCATACAGATTGGCCTAAAAATTCCTTGGCAAATATTGAATTTTATAGTGTGCTGTCAAAATGTGAGTGTTGAATATAACTTTCAAATGAGTGCTAGAAATGAAATCTGAGACAGAAGACCAGACTAGCTTTTAAGCCAAAAAGTATTTGTTGAAAAGCTATGATGTATTGGACACTATTCTAGGTACTAGGGACATAGCAGTGGCCAAGAATCTGTTATTAAAACTTAAATAAGTTCCCAATTTTCAACAGGAATAATTCAGAAGGAATGGCAGTTTGCTTCCTTTATACATTGTTAAATATATTGTATTTTCAGATACAGTTAGTAATATGATTCATGTTAAAGAATTAACTTGGGAGATAAATGATACATGTATTATTTTTGTTTTTATATTTTATTTTTATTTTTTATTTATTTTGGAATCACTGGGATGGAAGAGTTTGAAGCCTGCATCCCACAATGCCCTTGTGACAGTTAGGTGATTCCCACTGAGATGATTTCCAGCCCACTTTCTGTCCTGTTAGTTTGCTTCTGTAGTATTACTTTTCAAAATCTTGTAAATATGCAGCAAGTAGTTTCATGCAGCTACATATTTATATGGCACATTTAAATTTTAATATTCTGTTTTGCAACAAACAGGACTTGAGGAGAGAGAAAAACAAGCAGGAAAGCCAAGCGGCCCTATCTGTGGTCGTGAGTGGAAATCCAGCTGTCCCCACATTACAGGGAATTAGTCGCTTTTCAGAAGGAGCTTTTAATTGCTTAATCTAAGTAATGTGGGCAATGGCATACGTGTTTTATTTTAGGACCTATCTAGCCCACTCAGAGAATGTAATAGACCTAATTTTCATTTAGTATAGGTCTGTGCAGTTCCTAAAACATCTAAATGGCTATTAATTTAATCAAGTAATTTAACTATAGCTCTAGAAAAGGCCACCAGCTAGTTGTCAACTCAATGATTAGGAGGATGACATTTCTATCCCATGATGCCAGAGGCAGACTTTGATACATCATTTTCTTTTTGAAGGTTAAACTCAGATAACCTGCCTTTGGCATTTAATTAGCTACATATTAAACATTCTTTTAATAATAAAATGATTAAAATTTTTATTGCTTCTCAAATGAGCCCCCTTTAGACAGATTTAATGGCTTGGTTAGATCACCGTAGTTTGTGAACCAAACCTCACTCAGGCCAGTGTGTGGTAATGATATGGTTTATAGCTTGCACAATGTGTATTTCATTTAAATGGTGGCCATAATCATTTTGGATAAAACTGATAATGCTTTCTTCTGTATTTTTAAGTCTCACTATTAAATGTCATCGGAAAATAACTAGAAACACATTGGTTCAAATTTTCCAGAAATGACCACATTCAAGACTAATAAAGAGACGATGAAGTTTGTGTAATGTACTGAATCGCATACACTAATTGTTTACTCTTTGAAAAATTGTTTCTTACTATTAAAAAAAATCCTAAACCAACTCTAGAGGGCAAGGGGAGAGGCGTCAGTGAACCACAAAGCCTCACCGCAGCCTTGGCCCTCATTGACTCTTTGGTGAAAATGACTACCAAGAGACTGTTGGTTGCTCAGTCTTAGTAAGTTTGGGATGGAGAGGGGGTCAGTAAGATGCTCTAAAGTGGGATTAAAGAAATGGATTCTCTCCTTAAGAACAAGAAGTGGATAATGCCCGAGTGTCTATGAATGGTCATTCTACCTTTACGTTTAAACAACTTAGTTTTTATTTAGTTTTGAACGTATCGCTTAAACATGTACAGGTTTTACAGCTTGCATGTTAAGGCCCCTGTGTTAAGGCCTGGTCCTTGGCTCGAGAGGAGTGGAGTCCTCAGGAGGTGGAGCCTAGGACTGGACTGCACGTCACTGTCACTGAAGCACACACTTGAAATGGACAATGGGGAGCCTGTCCTCTTCCTTTGTTTTCACTTTCTTGGTGGGAGCTGAGTGACCTTGCCATCTGGTGCTGCCTTGACACAGACCTGAAAGCAACACAAGCATCTGATCGTGGACTTGAACTTCCAGAGCTGCAACTCTCTTAGGGAGTTCCTCATGTGCTTGCTCTACTCATGGGAAGTGGATTAACACTCACTATACAGCTGCCACCCACCCAAGCCGTCGCACACTTCCGTTAGCCCTGAGGCTACCTGTAGCCTTCTTATTGACTACTTATTACTGTTGCCCAATTCCTCTGATGTCTCTCACCTTCCTAGTCTTGCTTGGTTTTAGATCACAATGTAGACTATCAGCGGACGTGCTACTTTAGAGTATCACATTTTTTAAAAATTTATGAAAAAAATTTCAACTATCCTTTGTTTCTAGTTACTGATGTGCACAGTTCCATTATGCCAACATATCACAGTTGCTTAGCCTGCTCTTGATGGATATCCAGGCTGGTCCTACTAGTTTATTGTTATTGAAAATGCTGTGGTCAGTCTCTGGCAGTTCTTGCTTTGAACATATGTTTTCTTTACTATCGAATTCATAAGAGTGGAGCTATTGGGCCATTATAAGACTTAAAGGCTTACATTCTGGAGAAACGCCCAGTGTGTTCTGCTCTGATGTACTTGCCAAAGAGTCTGCCTCTACTCCTCTTAGCTTGGAGAAGCCAAAGTAACTGTCTGCTTTGCAATCAGGGTTGCAAGATTGTTTAGAATTTTAACAGTGCCTTTCTTTTGCCTCCATCCATAGTGTTTTCTCATTCCAGGTTTCAGAAAGAAGTCCCCTTTCATGCTAGGTTGGCAGATACTGTTTTAGTCCCAGGCTTCCACTTGTTCCAGGTAGCCTCTTCATGCCTTTCAGTTCCTTCTCCGTGAGCTAAAGGTACGTCAGTCACAATGGTGGTACTCGGTGACATATGCAACGTAGCAACTGAAATATGACTAGTCAGAATTAAGACTTCATACAAAAATATGTAAAATATCTCATTCAGTACTTTCATGTGGATTGTTCATAGAATATTTTCAGTGTATATGTGAAAATATGGTAAAATAAATCTTCATCTGTTTTTAATTGCAAAAAACTTATTGTATTTATTTATCCATCTCAGGAGGAAGTTGTGGATGTGCCGTAGCAAGAGTGTGGAGCTCCAAGGACAACGTGTAGGAGTTTGTTCTCTGCCTCCACCATGTGGGCCCTGGGGATTAAACTTGGGTTTCTGTACTTGGTGGCAAGCACCTTCACCCACCAAGCCATCTTGCTGCTTTGTGTCTCTCACTTTTGCTCAAAAAACACAGCTCTTAGAAAATATAAAACAACACATGTGTGTCCCATTCATTTCTGTCTGCCACCCAGATGTATGTTTTCTGGCTGTACAAAATGTTATCCAAGTATCAATACATCCCATAGATTTTACAGTTCTGAGCAAGCAACACACACAGGCTCCGGAGGAATGACAGAACAACCAGAGGAGAAATTTTGAGCTGAGCTGTATGGACTGTAAATAACAAACTCTGCCGAGAACACCGGAACTCGGCCCTACTAATGATCTAGCATTTTGGAAGGCACAGTTATGAAGGATTGAGAATAAAAGGAGTGATGGATGCAGGTGTCCTTCCAGAACAGCCTCTGGTTTCAGACCCTGATTAGTCCTTAATATATATCCTCTCCATTCATGCTCATGCAGATTCCAGTGAGAAGGCAAGAATGAAGATGAAGGAGGCCACCAGGGCCTTACAGTTTGGAAACCCGACTCCACCCACAGGACTGTGGTTCCCGTGGTGCCTGCACGCTTGGAGTGCAGCAGATGACGGGAATGTATCTTCCCTCCAATGAATAAGCAACAAAAGCTTTCTAGTTAAACAATTGAGCAATTCAAAGTAAGTGGTGAACTAGAGACATCCGTGTTGGCTGTGACGATCCTGTCAAAGGCTCATCACATTAGATAAAAGACATGGGAAGTCTTGCTGAGAAATGCAGAGCTGATTTTCTGACTTCCAGAAAGATGGCTGTCTGGAGAACTGGGGACCTGGACACCACAGGGAACTTGTAAAAGGGGTCTCTGGAGGGTTTGGCGCTTCCCATGTGTGTATTCTGCAATTGTAGATGCAACCAACCCAGATCAAAGACATTCAGAACAAACTATGTATGGACTTTCATATTCGAAGCATGTTATGTGTTCCACAACACCACACATCTCATTGTTGTCTGAGAAGACTACTGAACAGGCCATTTGGCTAATGGAAGCCCAGCTAGCAGCTGTGTTGGAGCAATTGTTCTGCACTCTAGAGCCATTTGTGATGGGAAGTTTCTGGCCCCTGTTGAGGTTCCAAGAAACATAATTTATTTTTGTTTATTAAACAATTATTTTTGTGTGAGTTCACATGCATATGTTTGACACGATGAGTATTTGGAGGTCAGAAGGGGAATTTGCAGGTGACACTTCTCTTCTTCCATGTGGGCTCTGCGAGTTGAACTCAGGTCTCCAGGCTTGATGGCAAGTGCCTTTACCCCCGAGCCACCTCACTGGCCCACAATTATTTCCTTCCTAAGACACACTCAAAAATATGACAGCTGGTTTTTGAATTGTGATGTCATTTGTGTACCTTTCTCCGTGGTAGTGTGTACACACAGGCAATTGCTGAGATTTGGGTGATTTCTTCCCTTACAAAAGGGTCACCACCGCAAGGCAGAGTAGAGATGCTGGAGACAGAAGGAGCTTTCCTATCTACTAGGAGTGACCCTGGACCTCACTGTGCAGGCTGTTCAACAGACCAAGCAGTCATTTTCTTGGCTGGGATCAAGTTGTTTCAGTGAGCCAGCATTCTCCCCTCCCAGCTCTACTTCCCTCCAAGCTGTAAATCAGATTGAGAGAATATTTTCCTGTAAATCCTTAGGACAGAAAACAGAAAGGACTTTTCCTCACATGGTGTGCAGCAACCATTTCAGGGAGAGAGCCGGGGAGACGGCTTTCCCAGAGTGATATGAGGACAATTTCTGCAGTGATGCTAATGTCCTCCTCCTGTCAACAGCCATTTCCAGGCTCTAGAAAGGTGTCAGCCATATGTGCATTTCATGACAGGGTCTGTAATTTTAATTTCCAATGTGGCATCGAGAAATCAGATATACCTACCACATTTAACATGAAAATATTTTTGTGTTTAAGTCTGTTGGTTGATTTGATTTGTATACGGCTTAGAATTTTAAATACGCAAATTTACAGCAACTGTTTAATGTGAACATTGGAATTTCTTAGGTAAATTGTAGATATTTCCAGGTAATGGAACACGGTACCCCCTTGAATAATGCAGTCTTGGTATTTGTTTATAGGCAGACAAAGATGTTCTCAATGTGTTTTTAAATAAATAGAACAAGCCAGACCATTTACAAGACAGTATGTCCCAGTCTTTAGGAAAATATTTGAATGCCCAGGCATCCAAATATTGATGATTATTAATTTTAGGTGGTAAGAAATTGTGTTGTATATTTGCTTATGTTTTTCTAATTTATGAAATTGAACTATATAGTCTACAGAAACATGTTGAACAAGGTTGCAGGACACAAGTACAATCATTGCTTATAAAATCAGCAGTCATTCAACAATAACTCAACTTTTTGTCTACAACTTCTGATTTGCTTCTTGTCTGATACTGAGCTTTTTGTAATAAGTATTATTGTACCCATTTCATCAATAAGGATCTGAATTCAGAGAATTCAAATGACTGACTTGAAATCCACATAGCTGGTCAATAACAGAGCATGGTTACAAATGTGACTCTCATTCTACCAACTGCCTTTCCAAGGTCAGACCCTCAGAAACCGGATACATTTTCTCCTGCTTCAGCTAACCACTGAAGATCTCTGGCATGAGATTGGGTGTGATGCTGGGCCTTTCATTCCCAAGCCCAAGCTTTTCCTATTACATTCTTCTGTTTTCACATTTGCTCCACTGTCCGGAAAGTTAAGGCATGGCGAAGGGCATAGTCAGCATGGGATAGAAACAATGTGCTGTGGGGTAGAGGGTAGTGGGATTATTCAGGGACCATTAATGTAGGAGAAATTGCAGTCAGTGTGGGCTGCTGCAATAAAAATACCATAGGTGGGGTGGCTTGTTCCTTTTCTTCCCTCACTCCTTCCCTCCTTTCTCTTCCCTCGCTCCCTCCTTTCTCCCTCCCTCCTCTCTTTGGTGCTCTTTCTGTTGGAAATGGTTTTATTTTCCTCACATAATAGATTCTGATTACAGTTGCCTCTCCCTCTTCTCTTCCCAGCTCCTCCCTACCTTCCCTCCCACTCAGATTAACCCTCTTTCTGTCTCTCATGAGAAAACAAACAGGCTTCTATCAGGTAACAATACAATAAAATATAATAAGATAAAACAAAAACTAACATATCAGAATTGGACAAAAAAAATGAACAGAAGAAAAAGAGCCTGGGGAGAGTTACAAGAAACAGAGACTCACTGGTTTATACACTCACAAATTCCAAAAACACTAAACTTAAAGTCAGAATATATATGCAAACGATCTGTAGGGTAAAATGTGAGAAGAAAAAATGTATTAATAAAATAAAAATAATAAGATCATTAAAAATAAGAGCCCTGACATGACACCATGAGACAAGGAGTTCATACATGACACCATGAGACAAGGAGTTCATTTTCTGTTGTCCGTCTACTGCTGGGCTCATAGTCTACTAGTAAGAGTAGTTTCGTTTCCCAGTGAGACTCCCTTGAAGGAAACTAAACTTTCATTTGCAAGTGGTTCTATACTGGAGATTATTTGTGGGTTAGGAATGGGGGAACATGTGTTCACTTCTGCTTCCAGTTCTAGGATCCCAACTGATGCAGACCTGTGCAGGCCCCATGGGTGCGGCTTCAGTCTTTATGAGTTCATATGTACATCAATCATGTTGCTTTAGAGGGTCTTATTTTCTTGGTGTCCTCCCTCCCCTCTGGCTCTTACACTCTTTCTTGCTCCTCTTCCATGGGGTTTCTGAGTCCAGGGGGGAGGGATTTGATGGAGACATCCTATTTAGGACTGAGTGTTCTAAGTTCTCTCATTCTCTGTGGATTGTCTGACTGTGGGTCTCTGTATTTGTTCCCACGTGCTGCAGGAGGAAGCTGTCTTAGTTAGGCCTTCTATTACTGTGAAGAGACACCATGGCCATAGCATATTTATAAAGGAAAACATTTAATTGGGGTGGCTTACTGTTTCAGAGGTTTAGTCTAATATCTTCATGGTGGGACATGGCACCCTGCAAGGCAGACAGTGCTGGAGGAGCTGAGAGTTCTACATCCTGATCAGCAGACAACAGAAGGAGTCTGTGTGCTGAGCATAGCTTCAGTGTATGAGACAGCAAAGCCTACCCTCACAGTGACACACTTCCTCCAAAAGGCCATTCCTAACAGTGCCACTCCCTATCAAACACACGAGTGTATGGGGGACCATGCCTATACAAACCACAACAAAAGATCTTCAGATGGCTGAGCAGTGTTCCATGGCAATGACTCATGAGTATAACAAAATGTCATTGGATTCATTTTATTGATACTTTTTTATTGTTTTTTATTTTTTAGAACAGTAGTATTTTCTGTGACTGGGCTATCTAATTGCAGTTTCTTGGTTACCCAAAGGGTATCTGTCAGGTATGGTTCCCATCTTGTGGAGTGAGCCTCAAGTCAAATCAAATATCAATCGTCTACTCCTGTAAACTTGGTGGCACCATTGTGCACTAGCCTATCTTTAGGCAGGACACCATTGTAGATCAAAGGGTTAGTGACAGGGTTGCTGTTTGCATTCTCCTTTGGTAGCATGCAGAGCAGCTTCCTGTACCAAGATGCTAGCACGTAGGTGTTAAGGTTCGTTGTAGGCACCAGCTTGATGTCATATTCAGTGTTTGTACAGGGGTTGTCTGTAGTAATTGAACTGTTGGTTTGTGGAGAGCAACCTGTAGTCTTGGCAACAGGTTGGGTTGTTTGGGGATTCCCATGGGACCTCTTTGGCCAACAATTCATCCAATATCAGTACTGGAAACATCATTTGATGACAAGAGATGGCCAATTGGAGCTCTGTCTCCCCCATTATTTGGCAAATTCATTTATATCACTTTCATATATGAATATATTTTAGAAAGCTTCTACTGTATTAGGTTTCCATACTCCCCTCAAGTGGCCCTAAGTTTTAGCTGTCTTTCCTCCTGTTCCTGCTCTCGTCCTCCTCTTCCCTTTCCCACCCCAAATGATTTTTCTGTTCAAACCCCTCCCCCACTTCTATCCATTAGGACAGTTTTCTTAAGGTACTGGAATCTGAGCACCTGGAAGCAAACTGGCAGCATGGGCAGGGTCTTGGTAAAAAGCCTTCTTCCTAGGCTGCAGATGACTAGCTTTTCTTAACATTCTCACTTAGCAGCAAGGAGAGGAAGAAAAGGAGATGGTGAGGAAAAGGGAGAGAAGGTGAGGAAGAAGGGGAGGGAGAGGGGGAGATGGAAGATGAGGAAGGGAGGGGGAGGGAGAGAGCGAGCTACCCTAGTTCTTCTCATAAGGCTTCTAATCTCACTGGCAAGGGCTTCCTTCGTCTTCACATTCTGACTGACTCCCAACTCTGCCTTATAATACTGACTCATTAGAGATGAGGGCTTCAACATACACATTTTGAAAAGACACAGATGTTTAGTCCATAACACAATCTGACGATGGTTTCGGAAAAAGAAGTAATAAAAATGATTAAGGAGATGAGACAATTATTGTAGAAGAAAAATGTGAAGTTTTTTCCCTGATAAGAAGCACAAAGACTTGACTAAGATGGATAAATTGCTAATGCATCCCCATTGTTCATGTAGAAAACGGGGGCTGAAACCATCAACACCACAAAGCTTCTAGAAGGATTAAATGAAGAATCCATGCAGAATCCTTAGCATATGGCTTGTATTGAGTAAGGGCTCAACTGGCAGTAATAATGATCATTTTTGATAACATAGCTGTTAGTGTCTATGGTGGTGGCTGGCTACTTGAGTGGAGAGGTCATAAGTTGGGTAAGTACAACAATTTCTGTCTTTATGATTTTACAGTTGTGAAACTGACAAGATAAACCATATAATTTATTATGAGGGAAATATAATAGATTGCCCTGTGGTGAAAAGCTTCATCAAAATACAGCTATTTCTATAAGGGGAAGGTAGATAATGGTACACGGGGTTTGTCCAGGAAAAACGGAATGAGGGTAATAATAATTCTTGCTGTTATTTATTGAAGTTCTGCTGTGGTCCAATCACTGTAAGTAGCTCTGTATGTGGCATCTTATTTTTGTTCCTTAAAAGTCTTTTGGAATACTCTGCCATTTGTAGCTTACTGAGGCTTAGATAGTCCTATTACTGACACACAGACAGCATAGGAAAAAAACCCAGAATTCTAGTTTACTACGGATCGAGTTAGTTGTTGATATGATGATCTACTTAAAGTAAGAATTCTACAATATGACCAATATTAACCCCTCATATGTTTATGGAAATTATAAAGCAATGAATGTGGCCCTACTTTGTCACTTTGTCAATGAAAACTTCCAATGTATACTTTCAACTGAAGAGTTTATATAGCATTTTATTTTTGTCGTTGTTATTATTTGTGTGTGCACGGTATGGATGGGGAAATACCTACCATAGTGCATATGTGTGGAGGTCAGAGGACAGGTCATGGGATCAATTCTCTCCTCCCACCTTTACCTGGGCTCCAGGGGTTGAACTCAGGTCTCCAGGCTTTCACAACAAGTGCCTTTACACACTAAGCCATCTCCTAAGTCTTTGCATTTTACCTTTTGAGGTTTGTGTTTGCTACTTTTCTAATTACTGTGATAAAGTACCATACACAGAAATTTAAGAAAAAAAGTTTGTTTTGGTTCACAGCTTTAGAGTATGGACCTTCACAGCACAGCAGACATGATAGTAGTGTGTGAGGTCACGTCTATTCACATCTGTCTGTAGGAAGCAGAAAAAGATGAGTTAGTACTCACTTGACTTCCTCTTTCTTTTTCTTTTTCTTTTTCCTTTTTTATTCAGCTCAGGACATCCATCTGATGATTCTGTGTACACTCATGGTGGGTCTTCACTCTTTAGCTGGCTCTCTTAGGAAACTCCATGGCCCTATTAAGTGTTGTGTATCCTAGGTGATTCCAAATTGAGTTGTTGCTTGGAAGACAAACCATCACATGGGGTTATCCTTTATCCTAGGAAAGACTAACCATCACCCAGGGTCATCCTATTATTCTTGCCTCTGGCTGATTCTCATTCTTAACTGATGAGATCTGTTGGTGTGGAATATCCCCACAACTCTGACATAAACCGACTTCTTTCTTCCTTTTTGCTCCCGCGCAGTGGAATCCTCTTCACCCCAATTTTATGATTTGGGAGACCGACTTTGGTTCTTTTGAGTCTGTGTACATTCTCAGTTCTCCAGGAGGTAGCACAAAATCTTATTATCTTGGCCATATCCTTGGCATAGATGGAAATCCAAGGATAGAGGAAAAAAGGAGATTTTCTACATCTCTTTGACCCTTCTATATGTTTTTCCCAACAGAAAAAAGCCCTCCCATGTTTAGAGGACAACATACATGTATTATTAGACCAAATATTGCAGGAAAATAACATGCTGGAGAAAGACACTCCAAATGGAAGACTGAGCTGGTACCTACAGTCACTTTCCTTGGTGTTATCTCAAGTATCTTCAAACCTGAGCAAAGTCCTCCAAGATAGGAGGGCTGAAATCCCTTCCCAGATGTGGCTACACCAGAGACATCAATGCTCATCTCTTCCCCACACGGAAGCCTCCACTGTGCATTAGGAAAACACAGCGCCAGATTATTTAAAATACTCTTATTTAAAATAATTCAGGAGATGGAGAGACAGCGAGGCAGTTAAGAGCGCTTATTGCTCTTGTAGAGGGCTGAAGTTTAGTTCCCAGCACCCAAGTTAGGCAGCAGCTGCTTATATCTCTGACTCCAGAGAATCAGCCCTGTTTTCTGGCTTCGGCAGGCACCCACATGCTTGTACATTCACACACACACACACACGCACACACACAAAGTAAATAAATAAAATAAGTCTAAAAACAGAGTTCAGAGTCTATTAAAAATCTACAATTGTTTGAATGCTTCTGTGTAGAACTCACTGATTCTGCGAGACTAAATGCGAACATTTTAAATCATTACATTACAGGGCAAAATACAAAAAAAAGAGGTCTCAGCATTGAAATAGCTTTTTATTTAACTGGGAATTTCAGAATTCTAAATAGGAAGTAGAAAGATTAAACACTAAATGTGCATATGTAAGTGCTACTGTGTAAAACAGTTTACTGTTTCCAGCTTTCCCAGAAAGAGACCAATCGCCATGGATTTGCGATGACATGCGTGCCACCATTCATTTGTGAGAGATCGTAACCCAAAGGTGCTGAAGAGAAATCCCAAGTTGCCCTTTCTAACACGAACAGCATGACCAGCAGCAGCACGGTTGTGTGGGATTTTCAGCGGCCGTTTGTTATCGTGTTTGTTATCTCCCGTGTGCTTGTTATCCCGGAGAGCTTTGCTTTGAGTCCTGGCTCATTGCAGCACAGCCATCTTCTCCTGATCCTGGTGGGCTTATCCCTGGCATACTGTGGTCATGCCACGTGATCTTCCAGTACCTACTCATTCTCCCTTTTATGAGTCTTTGTGAATGGGCAATCAAAAGCAAATGATGAAACACAGCGAATGTTCCAGAAGATTTATGGTTAGGTCTGCGCAAAGCCTTGGTGTTCCTCAATAAACTAAGAAACACTGTGTGTGTGTTTGTGTGTGTGTGTGTGTGTCTGTGTGTACACAAGTGCATCCATGCATGTGGAGGCCAGAGGTTAATGTCAGGTGCCTTCTGCAATTGACCCCACCTTATTTTTTGAAACAGGATATTTTACTGATCTAAAGCTAGTTGATTTGTCTTGACTGATTTACCAGAGAGCCACAGGAATTCTCTTCCCTCTGTCTCCCCAGAGCTGGGATAGCAAGTGCATCCACACTACCCCTGGTCTTTTTTTTTAATTCATGTGGACTATAGGGATTGAAACTCAGGTTCCCATGCTTGTGTGGCAAGCACTTTACAGACTGAACCATTTCTTTAGCCCTTTGAGTTTTTTGTTTATCTTGCTTTAAGTAACAGAGTTTTATTTTGACTTATGCTACAGTGTGGCAGCTTGGCACAGAGAATTCTACATGACAGCACATTAGAAAACTAAATTAATTTTCAATTTTAAAAATTATTATTATAGTTGTGTGTATATGCATGTGTATGCGTGTGTGTATGTGTGCACGCACATTTACCTGTATGTCAGTGTACATGCATGTGTGCCACCTTTTGGGAGCTGATTCTCTTCTTCCACCATGGAAGTCATCTGTCTCTATCTGCAAGTAGTTACCCCCTGAGCCCCTCACTAGGCCCAGAAGATTAGATTTTAAAGCTGTTCACAGTTGATTTTGTGTTTTAGAATGCTAACCCTCTGAACAAAACAGTCACCTTCATATTCATCACATCAGCTGGACCTGCTTTCAAGACTCTGTCATGATCTTGCCTATTGCCTATCTTCATTCTCTCATAGAAGGAGGGAGTGGGGGAAAGACAATAGGCCCTCACCTGAATTTCAAAAGCTCCACCCAGTTATTTAGTATACAACTTTAACTGCATGTGACCTCTGGAGGTATTGGAGTATATGGACTGGGGAAGGTAAATTGAAGGGCTCCATGTATGTGGCTGTTTAACTGAAGGGCTCCATACATGCAGGCGTGGAGAAGCCAGCACCCATGTTAGGTGAAGACTTTTCAGTGTGGCTGCTTTGGGAGGCAGTTCACCCAGGTTTCTGAAAGTAACCCTTTGCCCTTAAAGTTGTTGTTCCCCAGCTTGAACTTTAATGGAATCATTAGTTTGTACCTGGAATCTAATAGGGACTAGAAGGAAAACACTATTTATTTCTCCTCTGTGGAGGCATCTTGCAACAACAACTAGTGTCTCCAGCACTGGTTTGACCTCTTCATCATTTGAGTTCTACTGGAGACAACTGTGTTGTCAAGTCAGAACAATTGCTCCATTTTAAGTTATAAACAGCCATGTTTAACGGATGTAACTATGTTCCACAATCCTTTTCAAGCCAGTGTGTCCTTTTGCAAATCTTCAAAAACCAAAGCAAAATAAGAAACCTATTGGAAGTAAACAATCACTCATATACTCATTATCTCAGTAAATTTCACTCAGCTGCCACTACAATACTGTTTCTGATTACACAGTAGCTTTAACCACTATTGCTAGGCGTAAGTTAATGAGGGTCATTGAAGCAGCTCTTGCATGTGGTAGACCTTTATTTATAGGTACCAGGTACTGATCTGTCTCTGGGGAGTAACAACCTTTCCCAACATAGCATTGTGCAGTAATAATGTTTGGTGTGAGACCGTGGACCAGGCGTGACACTAAATGTCTTCCTGACTACTTCATTTAACATTATAATCCAAGTAGTATTGTCATTCTCAATATCAAGATAGAAAATATGAATATCAAAGGATTAAATCGTTTGCCTAAGCTTCATCATGAAAATGGTAAAGCTGAGATTCTTTTTTCAATTTTCTAAAATATTTTATCAATTCTTTGAGAATTTCATACCATATATTTTGATCATATTAATCACCAACTCCTCCCCAACTGCTCTCTAGTTTACCCCATCTTCCTACTCCCACAACTATATGCATCCTGTTTGGAAATAGCTCATTGACTCCCATGAGGAAAACCCACATACTCGCTGGTTTAGGCCCATGCCCTGGAGTGTGATTGACCTACAGGGCGCCATGCCCTTAAAGAAAACACAGTCTCTCTCTCCCAGAAGCCATCAGCTGTCCATAGCTCTTCAGTGAGGGGTCAGGGCTCTTGAAGCCCTGCCAACTCTGTGGACAAATGTCCGTTGGCTTGATCTTGTTCAGATCTTGCACAGACCACCACAGCTGCCATGAGGTCATCTGTGCGGTCATCCTGCCATTCCCCAAAGACACCATTTCATTCTAGTTCTTCACACCTAGCTCTTACATTCCTTCCTGCTCCTCTTTCTCATGAGGCTCTGCGCTCTATGAGGAGGGAGTGTGGTGTAGACGGCCCATTACAGGCTGAACACGCTACTGGCATTTGTTCTCTGCCCTGTGACCATAAAGCAGAAACTTTAAACCAGCATTATTCCTCAGCACATGTGTGCTTTCACCACATGATGTCATGTTTTCTTTCTAGAAAACAGAACTTTTTTTCAAGTTGCTTTGAATAAGATTACTTTCTGCAGTAGGATAGGAGGGTGCAGTCATAGATGATGGGGATGGAGGTTGGAGGTGAAGGAACTGCTAAAGTTTTCATGGTGTCAGCTGTGTTGCTATCATAAACAACCAGAGAGAAACAAGTCAAGGGAGCAAGGGTCAAGGCCGACTTACAGTTCAAGGGAATCCTTCTGTCATGCTGGGGAAGACATGGAGAGAGTTGGGAAGACATAGCGGTGGGAGCAAGAGTCAGCTTGTCACTCGCATCCACAGTTAGGAAGCAGAGAGCTAATGAAGGCCTGTGCCCAGATCACTTTCTCCTTTTTAGTCAGGCCAGTGCCTAAGCCCATGGAATGGGGTGGCCCACATTTAAGGTGGATCTTCCCACCTTATTAGCCTAATCTCGGAGGGATTTGTGTCCACAGTGATTCTAAACTCCATCAAGTAGGCCAGATGAACAGCCACAGGGCTCAATTTGAGTATTACTAGGAGCTTTGACAGGTGTGCATCGTGTTAGTCAGCAGCATCATTGAGGCCGAGAGTGGGTGTGAGGCTGGGTGCACACCATCCCTACAAACATGTTGTGGGCATTATTGGGCTGGGATCTAAACAGAAGCCATTTCATTGCTTAAATGCCTGACCCATAACCTTGTATGAAATACTGTTGAGAACTCTGATTTTGATTCTGTGAAATGCCAGCAAATCTCTAAGCTACATCTAAATCAATGGTCCTTAATAATTTATGCCCAAATTTCCCCTTCAATTTTGTTAAAAATAACTAGAGAACCCACACTCTCAGAAATATGCAACAGACCATTGATGATTCTCATCCTTGGTTTTGGTCATTTGCAATATACTACAGAGCACCAGTTTTATGCCTTAGTGGGAATTTCTTTGAAGGGCTTCCAATTGAATGGCTGTTCCATCTATGTTTTGGTTTAAAAGAGAAAATGTATCTTTCATTGCAGGCCTATTCTCTTGTATACAAATTCCTTGCTGGGGTTTTTCCTGGGTTTTCTATGCAGTTCTTAGGGTTCAATTCATTACCCCGTGTTCATTATTCAATTTGTTGGACTTTAAGCACCTGAATAATTGAAAGCTATGCAAGTGTTATAAATTATATTGTCCACATTCATAATCTCCATTTTAGTGTTTATAGCTTTGCTGTAAAAATTCAGTGTGTTGGAACCTTACATACAAGGTCTTATACTGAAAACAAATTAGTTTGTAAATACATTTTTTAACTCTGAACTCTTGTTTTATCAAATTTTACATTTTTTCAAAAGCTCTTATGGCTTTTGGTCCCCAACATCAGTGAGCAGTTGTCTGTCTCACAGACTTCTTTATTCATTTTTTTATGATAAATATTTATTGGCTGACAGTAGATGGTGTCAGCTAGGTCAGTGTATTCCACTTGAGAAGAATGGGAGGGAACTAAGGCTTTAAGAGTTATAATTGCCATTTTCTGATACCTCCCTTGTATTAGATATCTGTCTATTGCTATGATAAAAGAGTTACCAAGGCAACTTATAAAAGAAAGCATTTAGTTGTGTTTATGGCTCTGAAGGGTTAGAGTCCATGATGGTCAAGTGAAGTCTTGGTAGCAGGAACAGCTGAGAGCTCACATTGAGTCACAAGAAGAGGTAGAGAAAACACTGAGAATAGGTAAACCTAAAAGCCTTTCCTCAGTGACACATCTCATCTAGCAAGGTCATACCTCCTAATCCTTCTGAAACAGTTCCACCAACTGTTGACCAAATAGTCAGACATTTGAGCCTATGGGGGCCACCCACTCAAACCACCACTCCTCAAAGCAAGCATAAGCAAAATAAAAGCAAAGTATGATGTCCTCATGGTCTCTTCCATTTTATGCTTCCCAATCTTATCAGGGTCACAAGGAGTAGAAGGTTCCTCAATGTCCTGCAAGCAAATACTTCTGCTCTGCAAACACATAGTGGAACTGATTACTCAATGGGAACAGTTCTTTGCTTTAAAACTGAAAAAAGAAAGGAGAAATGAAAAGTAACAGAAGGGAAGAGAAGGGAAGGAAAGGGCAAGGAGAGAAGAAAATGAAAAGGAAACAGAAAGAAAAGAACGTGTGCGTGGCATTTTTAAGGTTGGTGTTGAACTAAGTCTTACAGACCCAAATCTGGTAGGGTTGTAGCCTCATCAGCGCCACCTCTGTTCGCTGCAGAGACTGACGCCTTGATCTTACCACAATGAAAATAGCTTCCACCATGTGATAGGATTTCTGGGGAACCTTCCATTGATTTCTATAGTGGCTACACCGGTTTACAGTCCTGCTCACAATGCGTCATGAACTGTATTGATGACAAGTGTCGAAACTGCCATTCCTGTGATCGCTCCAGCGGACACACCCACCAGCCGTGGGAAAGAGGTTTTACATCATTAAAAAATAATGAACTAGGGAAAGCAGACACCTGCCTCGTATCTAAATAAAGGGCCAGTGCTGTGGTTTGGAGACAGGTAGAGAGAACTAAAAGGAAGTCTCTGGTATCTCTGGGTAATGGGATTCAGGTGCACAGTGACATTCTTTGCAGGCACCTACATTTGCTAGCTTTATACAATCTGGGTACCGTCTCAGGCTGAAGGAATGGTAAGGTGAGTGACAGACCAGGTGAAGAAGCTCTCTCAGTCCTCAGAGAAAGGGAAGGTTATTCTCCACCTTCCCTGGGTGAGGGATGGGGTAAGGCAAGGCATGACCTGGAAGGAGAGGGAAGAGGTAAAGAGCAGCAAAAAGTGGAAAGGTTGTGAGTGGGTCTTTGCTCCCCAACCCCGCTTCGTTTTTTGTAATCAGTAGCAAATACATACACATGGATGAATTTTCCAATTACTAGGGAAGACAACTCTGAAACATATATTTTATAGATATAAATGGTTTATTGTATGGAGTTTTTTAACCATTATTGATACCATTCCATACCTGAGACAAAATATGCATTTGAGTAAATTTGCATTTTATTATTTTAAATGCACGTTGGGACACTCTGGCTTTCTATGCAGACACTTTGGTTTGCTAGGGAGCCAGAATTGTTATAAGAAGACATAAAAAGCGACTTGTACATAAATCTTACACCTATAACATGATCGAGTGGCATGAATTTCCAGGGCTTGTTTTCATGTCTCCGGCTGGGGGACTCCGTGTTTTCTACAGCAATAGCCAGGAGTGGAATTGAGCTACTTGCTGGGGTCATAAATAAGGGAGGATGTCATGGCTGTTTTCATTTGACTGAGCAGTAATGGAGTTAATTATACTTTCCATCTCTTTGTTTTTGATCTGTGTTTCCAAAGTCATCTAAGCTTTAGGGCATTTTCTTTTCAACCCTTACCTCCTCTGACTAGATTGTGGAATTTCACACCAACAAGTTCTTAGTCTTTACAAATGCCCCCTTTTCATTTCTGATTTTTCAAATTGTGTTTTGCCATAATTCTCCAAAGAAATATGGACAACAAAAGCATTATTTTGTACTTAATTGTTAAGATTTATTACAAGAATTTTACGAAAAATTATGTGTATCGGGACGTTTTCTCTTCCAGTACTAAAATATACTAGGCAGACACTCTACCGTTGAACTTAATCTGTGTTATATTTATGCGCACTTGCAATCATGTGTTTGTGTGTGTATGTGTACATTTATTTTCACATGGAAGGGAGGGTATACATGCCACAGCGTGTGTGTAGAGACCAGAGGACAGCTTTGTGAATTTGAATCTCTCCTGGCATCTTTGTATCACTCTGGGACCAAGTTCAGATCTTTAAACTTGTGACACTGATGTCTTGACTTACACAGTCAGCTCACTAGCCAGAAACACTTTTGAAAAAAATATTTTAATTTTGTATTTTGAGGACAGGGTCTCACTAAGTTTCCTAGGTTGACTTTGATTCAATTATATAGACCCAGGCAGTCCTTGAATTTACTTTACAGTCTGCCTGCCTCAGCCTCCTGAGTGGCTGAGAATATATATATATATGTGTGTGTGTATGCACATATATATGACATATATTTATATATGCATATATATATATACACTAACAGGCCAGAGGGAAGGAAGTACTTTAGATCAATATTCCACATAAGCAAAGTATGAGAAGGAAAAGTGAGTTCCCAAGCAGACCTAGTCAGGCATGGATGAGAATTCCCAACATTATTTTGCTGATACTAAGAACCATCATAGAGAAATGGGCTTTTATGAGTTTTCTGCTTGACAATTAATTATTGATTGAACTGGATGTACACACACATATTTATATAAACACACATAAAATTTGGAAGTATCAAATTAATTTTCCATCCTTATTGATATGATTTATTTGTGTATTTATAAATAGGATAATACTCAAATTACTGGTCAAGGCAGAGAATTCAGCTTTCATTGCTTATCTTCAGTATTTCATTTAATGGATGTTGTCTTGTTTATCACACACAAAGCTCCTCAAGAAGATGATCAGAAAATTATTTGCATCTTTCCATATCATGTATGTTGCGATGACTGGGAATAAAGGGATTCTTAATCATGTTTTCTCTTAAAGGTGTTTGTACAAATGAAACAGAAAAGGCAGTATATGCTATTCTCATGTATTTACACACACACGACATAATGACCATTAAAAGCAAAAGAAATATGCTTTATGATTTGCTTTTATTTAGAATATGTCTTTTAGCAGACACATCCTTTGTAATGCTCCCTTGGTCATGCGTAGCATCCCACGAATTTTATAATATGTTATAGTTCTTATTTGTGGGGGTCTGTTTTTATAGATAACTCAATCACTTGGCTGTTTATTTTGATTCAAATTAAAACTGGGGATTCTGTGAATGAAATGACTTAACACTGTCATTTGTTTCAGGTACAAATGAGTTTTACTATGATTCTCGTCATAATTGAATGCTGTTGTTTTTATGAAAAATCCACAAGTTGATTATGTTATTGCTTGTGTGTTTGATACAGGGTTTTGCTCTGTATCACAGTACCTAAAACACACAATCCTCTTTAGCCTCCAAAGTTCTGGGATTAATCACAGATTAACCTCTCTGTTGGGTTGAGTGGGCTTTTTTTTTTAATCACACACTGAAGTAGGTTTAATGTAGGAATGTTACACTCAAAACAGGTTCGGAAACCATGAAGGGATTTGGCCAAGATCTAAGAGAGAGAAACAGGGTAACCTGTAAGGACGAAAAAGAGCCTTAACTTTCAGCCTTAGGTTCACATGGAAAGTTCTCAGAGGGGGTGTAGGGGAAATCAGGACGGTATTCATTGTCAAGGGTTTCTATACCCCTACCCAGAATCACTTTGCTGTCACTGGACACCAAGCTAGGACCCCTCAATGACTTCGTCAATCCTTTAGGACACTGGATGAGAGTGTGTGTGTGTGTGTGTGTGTGTGTGTGTGTGTGTGTGTGTGTGTGTG
>LOJH01008790.1:6736-18667 GCA_001685095.1 Ellobius talpinus
GTGTGTGTGTGTGTGTGTGTGTGTGTGTGTGTGTGTGTGTGTGTTGGTGGGGATCAGAGTGTGGCAACTGGGAACTCTTTTCAGCCAACCTTCATAGAATCCATTTTTTCTGCACTATAAGGTGGCTTGTATGGCGTATCTTTTTTGCCTTTATGGCTGTTTCTCTACTAGAATCAGACCAGGATGCATACTGGACTCTGCTACTTATCAGCCAGATAACCTTGGACAAATCTTAATTCCTAATAACTTCAAAGCCTCTATCTGAAGTGAAAACAATCACACTGACCTCATCCTTTATACAAGGGTTATTTGGCTGCAGGTTCCTGACAATCATGCCCAGATATGATAAGTGTACATTTAAAGATCTTCATTCTTCTAACCATTGGGCACCCAAAAACTACTGAAGGACAGGCAAGAAAAAGACTGACAATGTCTTATCAACTCCCTCGGTGTCCCACTCCCTCATTGCCAAAATATCCCTGAGCCTAGTCTCTGATATGAGAGTGCCCAGATTAATTTCTCAATTACCTCTGAGAGCTTTATAGATTTTTTTCCATGCTCGAACTGGCAAGGGAGGGAAAAAAAAGGCGGGAGCTCTCTTGGTCTTTCTTTTGTTACTGACTCACAAAGATGACATTAGAAATCAGGACATAAAGTGCAAATCCCAAGAAAAAATAATGGGGCGTGAATAAAGCTCACTCGTCTCAGCTGACATCGTCAGCACTGGCAGAGTTGGCAGGGAAGATGGTTGTGTTGCCTATCCGGTTACACATTAAAACCGCACGAATCAGTTCTCCAAATGCACAGAAACAAGACCATGAAAGGACTCTTCTCCCCTGAGCTAATAAGATTTCCCCTCATCTTCTAATCTCTGTCTCTCAAATGCTTCAGGGAGGGGAGGCTGAAGAAGCATGGGTTAGTTGCTCAGCTGTGATGGGGCAGAAGCTGATGAGAGCCAATGGATCAGAGCATTTCAGCTGGGGTGGGCTGGCATCACAGCCCTGCTCAGTAGCAGAGCCACAGCCGCTGCCTCCCAGTGGGATGCACAGGGGAGCTGTGAAATGCCAGGTAGCAGATGATAAAGACCCTGGAGGTTGCATGACCAAAGCGGTGAAACTTTGATTCTTGACTTTTCCTTGCTTATTTCCATTGCCCTAACTGGCTTTTCCTCATGGCGCTGTATTTCAAACCTGGATTTGAGTTCTGCATAAGATGTTGAGAAATTCTCTTTACAGTTCATTCATTACTTTACTCATTAAATGTTGATTGAAGTCATCTGTGTCAGTCACTGTACTAAGTGCTGGTGGTAAGATGTCTATCAGAGGAAGACGTGATCCTTCTTGGTGGAAAATGAAATGAGCAATGATTATGGATAACTGCTCATAGCAGAAGGGTCTAATCTAGACTTGAGGGAGGGGGCAGGGATCTGGACTTGTGACAGACAACAGCCTGAATTCTCCCCATTTTCTTCCCTCAGTTGCATTTCTTTGCCCAGAGCACAATAAACACAGAGGTCAAACAGCCAGTGCCGCTGTATGGAAATCTTTAGAATAAAACCACGGCCGGTACGGTGATTTCCAGACTCTCAAGAATCTGAGGTTATCCAGGGAAGACTTTGATTGGGACTTGAGAATGTGATAGTTGGTAATAGTATGATGGAAAGTAAGGGGCAGGCATTGTGCTGGAAAGCAGGGCATAGGTTAATAATCACTTGGGTAGAAGCAAAGCTTGTGCAAATATGGGCGGTAAGGAATGGCTCCAGCGGGCTGTTGCCTGGAGCTGCTGTTAGCATGAACAGGGGAAGAGCAGTAGAAACAAGGTGGGACTGGGAGTTCCAGGTGAGGAAAAGGATCTGATGTTTCGGCGTATGAGGTAAAAGGAATCTCATGATTTTTGCCTCTTGATGCTACACATATGCATATACATTTTGCAGGCAGGTGAAAACTTCAAAAAAATAAGAGTGGAAATTATATGCAGTGTCACTTTTCAAAGAACTCATCTACCTGCATCATGAGACAAAACGTGCAAGTGATTTTAAATGGTATCATGCTGAGCATATGGTTCATACTTATAATCTGCATTCGTTAATTTGCATATGCCATTGGAATTTTGTCAAATTGGTGTACAACTCTTCAATCATTCCATGAAGGTGATAGATGCACCTGTGTAACTCTTCTGCAAGTGATGTACTGGTAAGTTGTATTTCTCAAGTTTGGGCTATTGCATGAAATCTTATGCTAAACATTCTAAAGGGATTCAGAGTATGAAGAAAATATAGTAAACCATTGTTTGAAGCCTAAGACGAGCTCCTGGTTTTGCCAGCTGACAACTGTCATTTATTACACGCCTCTCTAATGGCCACTGGTGATGGGCATGTTGAAAATGTTGCTGGGCCTGAGGATCAAGATTTGGGTCCAAATCTCTGTTACTGACTTGACCAATCTTTAAAAGTCTTCTCTGACTTCTTTAACTCTGATTTGTGAGGGGCATGAGGGAAAGACATTTTAAAATAGTTACAACTTCTAAAAGCACAAATTCTTGGAAAGTAGAAAGTCATAATCGGCAAAAATGAGCTCTGTTGTGAAAATCCTTAGAATGTTAGGGACAGTTGTAGATTAAGATTCATGAAGATTAAAGATGCTGAGGTTATAATGAGATATAGGTAGAAAAAGGAAACTCCCCCCGAAGAAGCAGGATCCAATACTCAACATCAGATTAAGCACAGAGCTTTTGTTTTTAAATGCTTGTGCCCCCTGCTGGATGGTGTCTCTGCACCTGACAGCCTGACCTGCCTGTGAATACAGGGGAGAGGTACATGTCACATCTGTTCTGCATGGGCAGCATCCTTTCTGAATAGATGACATACACGTAGTTTGAATTCTACACTTGTTTAGATTCATAAATGTCAACCCTGAAAGACACCTTGGCAATTAACATCTCGGTTCCTGTGATATGTGTCAGTGAGTGTCACCCTGTAAACACTTGCTAATGCCAAGCCATGTACTTCTGTTTAGAGCAGTGGATCCTTTTCATAAAATTTAGTTAAGTTCAGAACCTGCCTGTGCCTCTTACTATGTGATCTTAATGTCTAAGGTCCTTAATGTCTGTGCCTGGGTGGCCTCAAAGCACACCTACAAGGTTAGTGCAGTGTTTACTCCTTAATGTACTCTACAAATGCTACTGCTGTCCTTATAGCATCTGAGAAGTCCTTAGTTCTTCTGTGTAATAGCATCAGCAGATATTCCTCTAGAGCAAACCCCACAGTGACACCTTCCAATAGAACCCACCAGGATGAAAAAGCCCAACCCCACACAATCACTACTCACTAAGCACTGGGCATGTGGAAAGCAGAAGAGCACAGAGCACCAAATCCAGAGCTTGAAGGAAAATAATACCCTAAAATAGTTCTTCGTGTCTGTGGGCGGATGGACAAAATGTAGAAGCCTCCTTCAGCATTGAGTTTTCAAGAATCCAGCAGGTAGATGGTTCCCCAAGCCTGACAACTGGATATCAACCAGCAGAACTCACTTGAAAGAGCTGGGTTGCATGTTTGCAATTCTAGAGCCCCACCAGCAAGATGGGAGGTGAACCAAGATCAGCTAACCTGGAGTATGCAGGGCAGCATAAACAACAAACAAAATCCTGACTCACGAAGGTAGAGAATAACAAGGAACTCCTGAAAGCTGTCCCCCGACTTTAGTTTTAAAAAAGAAAAGCAAAGTCCATGTGTTAAATTCCAGTTAAAGGTTTATTGTTTTGTTTGCATTTCATGTATTCTATATTTGCAAATACTTCATATAGCCTAGAGAAAGTATCGATTCAACAGGAAATACCACCCTTAATTACCTACAAAATTCCATTTACTTATGCATAATATGGATTAACCTATTCACAGGATTCTGGGGCATAACGAAAAATCTGAACTCTTGTCTTAAACATTGGCTCTTGCTCCTTCCAGTTTTCAAAATTCTGTTTCCTCCCTATCTTGTACTTCATGAATTTATACTAGTGGAAAATTTAAAAGGCAATTGAAATGGGAAGCATCACCCTTTGGGGAGATATCTTACGGTATGAACACCATGTGATAATATGATATTTGAAAGTAATAGAGAATGGGAGACTGAGACCTAGACCTGCTGAAACAGTTGTGGATTTGCATAGACCAGTGGATCAGCCAGAGAGAGGCTGTGATTACAATAATCTCTCAGGTAAGTTGTGATTGGGGTGTAGCAAGTAAATATTATAAATAAATAAATGCACTGTAGATATGACTTCAGTTATAAATTATTAAGTGAGAATAGCAATATGATAGAGTCTCACTGGTAATGTGGGATCATTTGAAGATGACATCCATGCAGAGGTGATGCTCAAGCATCAACTGGAATGCTGAAAGGAAACCATGAATGGGATTCTCTCAAGGAGCTCTGTTTTTGACCCACACATAGCAAAATCATGGGCTTTGGAATAGGAAGAAGTTTTGCAAGGCCAAGAAATAAAAAGAAGCCTATGTGGCCAAATCCACATTGTAAAAGTCATCATAGGCTAGATAGAAGTCGTATATGTTTTTTAAAACAAGGGGATGTTATTTAAGAGTTAAGAAACAAAAACATGGAGCTTTATTCAAAAATTAGAGGAAACTATCAGAGATCTTGGATCAAAAGAATGACATAATCTAATTTGTCTTTTCAAAAATCTTTTGGCAGAAGGTATATTAGGGAAAGCACAGAATGGATGAAAGACTAACTTTTGCATTGTGTTGAATACAGATTTGGCAGAGATGCAGTTTTGTCCTCTTCCACCTGGACAGAGGTTGTCCAGTCTACTGCTTGACTTCACTCATAGCTGTGTATAGTGCCTATCATTAGAATGCGAGGAAAGTAATGTGTGTACTTTCTTCTTCATTTATTTTGCAAAGAAATACCTCACCCAGACCCATGATTATTTTTTTCCTGAAGTTGGCTAGAAAGGTAGTCAGTACAGAAATTTTTACCAAAACCCTGTGTGGGGGGAACACAGCTGCTACCAGTTTAGAATATTCCTATAATACTTTCATGTTAGAAATTAGATTGCTCACTTTTATGAATGACTGACTTTCTTTATTCCAGCAGTGTAATCAGTTTATCTTAATTATGAAAATGCAATGAGAGGAGCACATTAATATAGTGTTTCTACTGGACTAGCCCAAAGTTGTTAACGTACGCACTGTCTTAGTCACTGTTCTACTGCTGTAAAAAGACACCATGACCAAAGTGACTCTGGCATTTAATTGGGTGCTTTCTTCCAGTTTTAGAAGGTTGTCATCATGGCAGGAAGCTTGGTGTAGGCAGGTATGGGGCTGAGACCTATAACCTGAGTCACAGAAATTAGAGAGCAAGTTAGTAAAGAGACTGGGCTTGGCATGGACTTTTGAAACCTCAAAGCCTACTCCCAGTGACTCACTTCCTCCAACAAGGCCACACCTTCTAATCCTTCCCAAACAGTTTTACTAAATGGTGATGGAGCAGTCAAATATATGAGCCTATGGGAGTGATTCTCATTCAAACCACCACAGGCAGTTTTTAGTACTGAATCTATGATAATGACAGGATCTTTCCAGGATATCTATGCCATTTAAAATTAGAATGTATGGACAGCTAAATGTTTGCCTTTCAAAACAATGTTTGGCATGAATCCCTCTGTCCATCAAGATATGTTTATCAGGGTCAATTTTGAGGTTATTAATTTTCATGTTTTACTGCAGGAGAGGGCCTGTCTTTAGCAAACTCAGCAGCGAAAGCAGCACTGTTGGTGGTTTGAAGCAGTTCTCAGAGAACTTTCCTGATGTTCTATTTTTATACAAGGGCGACAGGTGTTCTGTACCTCTTGTGAGCCATACAAAGCACACTTCCATTTCCTCCATGAATCATGAGGGAAGATTTGCTCACAAGAAATCAAATGGTGTTAAAGAGAAATTGATCAAAGGTTGTTCTTATTTTTCTCTGTGGAAAAGGCTACTACTTTCCTGTCTAATGTTCTTTGTTTTTCTCAAATTAGTACAGAAACCTCAGTTTCTAAGGTGGAATATACTAGATAAAAGACTAAGTAACACTTTTAGGTCGAAACCTCTGTGTGAAAAGTTCCATCCAATGAGATGTAAGTTATGTGTTGTCTGAATCTTTTAGGAGACAGCAATCTGTATCCTTCAAAAAATTATCTGATGGGAGGATACCTTTCCATTTCTTGTTGTTTGGAATGAAACTGTAGTGGCCAAGGAAGTGGTCTTGATGTACTAACAATGTACTAACAAAGCAAAGATATCAAGAAAGAATTTCAGTACCTAAAGATACCACAGAGGTAACATTCAAGACCTTAGCTATATTACTCCTTGCACATCTTTTAGGTGTGAGGGGAAACATGTTATTGAAGCTATTATGATTTAGATATTTTTTCCTAGTAATATGTAATGAAACTTGATCCCAAATGACAATCTTTCATATTTAAAACTTAATTTTAAGGTTACCAGCATCTCAAGATCCCCCAGGTTTGTTTACTGGATATTTCAAATACTAGATTTTTCAGGGATAGCCCTGTTGGGCCGTTTCATACATTTACTCAAGCTAACTGGGAAGTCAAATCTGAGAAAGAAAAAGTGAAAGCTAAAATAGCAAGAGGGCCCATTGGGTAGAAATATTTGCCACTAATTCTGATGACCTGAATTTGATCCCTGGGATCCACATATCAGAAGAAGACAACATGCTGCAAGTTATTACCTGACTTCCATACATGTTCCACAGCAAATGTGTGCACTCATGCACATAGACACACGTGCACACATATGTGCACACACACAACACATAAAACTACTCCTAACTACTTACCCAAAGGATTCCAGTTTAACACATGACAGACACTTGCAGTCAATGTGTGTTACAACACCTTTTACAATAGCTAAGGTATGGAACCAACCCAGGTGTTCAGCAGCAGAAAATTGGTTAAGAAAATGTGGTCCTACTTAAACAATGGATTGATTTTTCAGCCATAAAGATGGATGAAATCATGTAGTTTGCCTGGAAATGGATGCAGCTGGAGAAAATCAAATTAAGCAAATTAAGCCAGTCTCAGAAAGTAAAACATGGTCTAGTTTCTTTCATTTGTGGTTCCTAGATTTTAAATAGTCATACAGAATCCTGTGTGTATAAAGCAATTAAAGTAGAAGTAGAAATGTCTAGGAAAACAAAGGGACTAAGAGGTGGAGGGACACAAAAAGAGAGGGTAGGAGGGTCTGATAAGCTCAATGCACGAATATATCTACAAGAAAAGCTTAAAATACCAATAAAATACCTTACATTATAGTGCTAAAGAGATGTTGAAAACTGTTTACATTGAAACATTTTCTAATATATAAATGTTAAAACATGAATACATTAATCCTGATAATGAGTTAGGCAAAATCTATATCAGTTTATAATGAAGAATTTAAACTCCAGTAAATGAAGATGACCAAAAACAGTTCCATGTAAGAATGTCCAGAAGAGGAGAGGGATTCAAGGGGGTCATGGTTTTCAAAGAGCACAACTTTCCCTGTCTTATGAATGAAGCAAACCATAGTTGTTCCTGACATCCTGGGTAGTTCATTGAAAACTGAATGTGCATTGCAGTAAAATCATACTAACGTATGTTTATTATAATTGTGTTTATGCTGTACAGAGAATGTATTGGGCCTTAATAATATAATAATTATATAAATTATGATCTTGGAAACTTTGACAACAAAATGCCTTGCTTCTGTTGAAGTTACGCAGGCATATTGTTTATACTACATGTATAATATAGTGCTGTACATGTATTATGTTTGTATTTTGATACAAATATTACCCATAATATATTAATGTGCATAATATCATTTCAGTAATTGTCTGAAATGCTTGGGGTCAAAGTATTTCCAATTGCACCTTTTTCAAATTTTAGCTATGTAACAATATTTCTGTCAACAATTGAGTTGATACACAGTGTGTGACCTCGTCAATTTACAGTGAAACTGAAAACCTTCTTTTCCTGAGTGATGGCAGAGCTTTCTGAAATATCACCATAACACAAAATATTGCTATCATGCTTGTGGTATTGTTGGTTTAAACAAAAATGATGCTGAAAATCACAAGAGAGAATGGCACACACTATGTGTACTACCTAATATTTGATAATGATATTGACCATGCTACTGCATTAGGTATTCAGTCCTTTATTCTAGAAAATAAACTTATCAAACTGGAAAAGAATATGCTGTATGTTGTGTTATGCATCCTCACACATCATATGCTTCTTGAGTGTCTTGAAATCATCAAAGGCCATATCAAGTGATAGATCCGTGCAGGTGTGTGAGCACACTATGATGTGCACAGTGACACTAGTGACTAATGACTCACCTCTCTGAATGTATAAATATCTCATCACTAGTGATACTGGACTACAGTGAGATCCCTTAAAGATGTATGGAAGTAGTTTCATGATGTACTTTTAATGACTTTGTGCATGTAATGTCTCATGGTGTGGAATTTTCCACTTGTGACATCCCCTTGGTGTTGAAACACTTCATTTATAATACACTGGGCACCATATTTTCAGATTAGGGTTGCTCCACATATGGTTTGACATACTCAATCTGTTCCCCCAGAGCATGAACGTTAGCAGCATCACTTATAGTCGCTGTACAGAATGGAAGGCAGACACTTGACTAACGTGGTGGGAAGGGTGAACAATCTGAAGGATGTCTGAACTCAGTCTCCTCCTTAAAGATATGCATTATATTGATAAAACCAAACTATTACCCTTTGTTTTACAAGAGCAGGTTGGGTGAAGTACAGACAGAACAGAACCAGATAGAGGTATTAGGACAGTCTGTAATTGTGCTAAAACAGAAAGCCACATTTGTTTGAGAACCCATGGTTGTTCTTTGGCGTCATTTAGCTTTACTTAGTCCTGTTCTGGCTGGATACTTTTCCCACACTTGTTGACATCTCACGAGTACATTTTATCTTTCTTTCCTGGTAGTTGGAATCCTCGTAAGATGTAAAATCAATAAAACAGTTTGGTGGCATACTTTCTTCTGGAGTTATTTCAGTTGTGCCTATGTCAGGGTTTTCACTTCACTTTTACCCAGTAACTGGTGACTTTAATCGGAGGTGAACAGTAATGGAAATAATTGTGTAGTATTTCTTACATAGTACTCAGTAAGTTAGTTGTTTGTTATTTCAAATGTGGCTCCTTTCTGAGCACCCTCAGATTAGAGTTTATTTACATATGTCCCCAAATGTCTTAAATATCTTTCTTATAATTTTAACACTATATATATATATATGTGTATTATAGGTACACCACATGATACATATATTATACGTATGTGATATAACATATTATATATGTATGATATATACATACTTTATATATAGTGTGTGCATTGTGTGTGTGAGCATGTAGGGGCACTCACACTCACACATGAAACAGCTATCCATATCAATGGCAGAGGACTACTTGCAGGAGTGGGGTTCTCTTCTCCCACCCTGTGGGCTCTGTGGACCAATCCCAGGACTTGTGATCAGGCTTGGCTGCAAGCACCTTTACCCATTAAACTATATTGCCAACTCCTCAATCTTTCTTATGAATAATGGTATTATAGCCAATTGTGTCTCAGACTGGAAGAGCAGGGTCTAAAGAAGAATTTCTAATTTTACCTTAACTTGGAATATCAGGAGACTGAGTCAAATTTTTGGTTGAACTTGGAGAGATACATTTAGCACATGTCAGATAGTACCAGCCAGTGTTTTCTACCTAGTAGTAACATCAACTTTGTCTTCTAAGAAAGACCCATTTATTTATAATTGAGCTGAATTCATGGTGCACTATAAACCTATGGTGGTCTGAACAAGTATTTAAATTCTTAGTTTTCGGTTGCTACCATTGTTTAAAGAGATGATATAGCTTTGCTGTATGTCACTGGAGGCAGGCTTTGAGAGTCCATAGCCTCACCCCCACTACCAATTCACTCTCTCTACATCGTATTTGTGGTTGAAGATGTGACCTCTCTTTCTGTCATATGCTCTTCCTGCTCCTGCCACTTGTTCCCATGCATCCCTTTCATGGTAGACTCTCATCCCTCCAGAACTGTAATTCCCAAATAAACTCTTTTTTTCTATAACCTACTCTGGCTCATCATGTTTAATCACAGGCACAGGAAAGCAACTGACATAAAGCACAATTCTTATTTTGTTCTTATTACTTATACAAATGCCCCAGGCACTTCAATACCAGTATAGCCATGACATGTGTTGCAAACCTCTAAAAAGTGACATGTTATGCCAGATGTAGTGGAAGGAAGAATGCGAAGGTGAAATTAACCTCTACATGGATGTTTCCTACTGACAAATGGAGCCTGTGTGAAAATCCCCATGGAAAGAGTAAGTGCTAGTTTCAACTGAATAAGCTTTTTCATTTGGAAGCTAATCTTTTGTAAAAATGCTAAATTAACTATATAATTTCTTTATTGTGGATGTAGTTGGGGCTACATTGAAGGGTGCTGCAATAATTGTTTCATACTTGAAAAAAGCTATTAATGTGTAGAAATGACTTCCACCTACATGCCACGCATGCCCAAAGTTCTTAAGCAATGGTTGTGTGTCTGGGGTGGAGGTCAGAAAACTTCATACAGGTTGGCTTGAAAACTAGGCTGGTGAATGGCTCTATTAACCTTTAGCACTTGTAAAACTCTTACCCGGTTTCTGGTTCATGTCTGATTATGAATCAATTTGGTTGTGTTAATAGAGCTGTTGCCCTTTTCTTTTCTTTGCTAAGCATTAACAAGTTACCAGAAAAGCACGCTGTGAAAGAGATGGTCATTAGCCAGTGTTAAAGATTCAATGGTAATTGAAGTGAATGAGGAATCATAATTTGGTCGAAAGGGGACAAGGCCAAAATATCTTTAAAAGCTGAGGGCAAGCATCCAGGCAATGTTTTCTTTGGGAGGTATTGGCTACCTGTGTTATATCATTTTCAGGGTCCTAAAACTGGCTGGATTCAGGAGGGGGATTGGAAGAAGGAGAGGCGTGGGGCGTGGTACGGGAAACAGGGCCAGTACACTTAGAGACCTATTTAATAGCAGCACATTGGAATTAAGAGATACCACGTGACTCAAATAGCCTCCTATTCTAAACCACCTGAGTGGTTCTGCTTGAGGCATTGTTACAAACCACCATTAAAGGGAGAAGGGGTTCTAAATAGTCCAAAGACCAGAGCAGGAGAAAGAGGCCATAACATTTTTCTCTGCAAATGGACCTGAAAATACGTCAGCACAAAGCTGTAATTTCTTCTTGTATCTGCTTAGGTAAGGCTGACAAATAAAACTAGCATAAACCTCCAAACCTGGGCGGCAAACAGTTATCTCATTAAGGCAAAACCCATTAACTTGCCATCATCTGGCTGCATGCTGTGCTATGAATAAATTAAGTGCAGATTCAGAAGCATTCTTCCTGTTGTAGGTTGACGTGCACTGTGCCAGTGAAAATGCCACCAATCATTCATACTCCAAAACTCTAAAAGACAAAGAAGGAAAAAGAGAGATACTTGTCCTCAGGCCCCGATGCAGCTGTAACCAAGGCCATAAAGGGTAGAACATGGTGTTCATGGACTCCAGTTTTCAATAGCTCCAGGCCCATAACAGACATCAAAGAGTCTGTGGGATCAATGTATCTAGCAAGGTGTTATTGATGGGCACATAAAGCCCATTTTCCCTGACAGATTTAAGTCAGTGAAACTAATGGAGAAAGCCTGCCCTTGAAGAGGATGAGGCTATAGACAAGCTCAGGGCATATTGACTTTGTATACCCTTCTGACTCCCTGTATCCCAAACAAGCTACACACACACACACACACACACACACACACACACACACACACACACAC
>LOJH01008791.1:0-11574 GCA_001685095.1 Ellobius talpinus
ATTAACCAATGGTATTCACAGCATACAGAGGGGAATCCCACATCACCCCCCCTTAAATGCTACATACCTAGGACTACTTAAAATGTTCCAGTACTTATAAAATTTCATGTCACTCCTTCTGGACCTTTGCTTATTAATGACAGGAGAAAACTGCCCCTGGGCAGGGTAACCAGATTAGCTTACTTCTATGTGCAGTGATTCCTTCGTGTTTCTGTTGCCATGATACAACACCATGGCCACAAACAACTTGGGGGCTGAAAGGGTTTATTTCAGCTCACAAGTCTTAGCACATGCTCTGTTGCTGAGGGAAATCAGGGTAGGCACTCAATCAGGGAGGGAACCGAAAGGTCAGAACTGAGGCAGCAGCCATAGAGGAGTGCTTCCTGCTGTTAAGATTCCCTCACTGCTTGCTAACCCTGCTTTCTCATCCTATCCAGGACCACATATCGGGCCCAGGGACTGCACCACCCATAGTCAGGAAGAACTTTCCTCTTCAAGCGTTAATCAAGAAACTGCATCACAGGCTTGCCAAGAGGCCAGTCTGGTGGAGACACTTTCTCAACTAAGATTCCCATCTTCCAGATGACGCCAGTCTGGGTCACGTTGGCTTAAAACTAGCTAATACCAATAGTATATAACCTGTAGTACTCTGTCTTAATTGTACTCTCTTGTGCTTATCTTGATCCTTGGCATTCTATGGGCCTGGGACTGCCTTTGCTCTCAGACCACCAACTGTCTGCCCACCATGTAATGTTTCACATGTGTTAGACACAGAGAACCGAAATCCATGATTGGCATGAAGGGACTGACTGATTGAATGGCCTGTTGGGAGAAAATTGACTTCTGGGGCACATCTCAGGTTCAGGGTCAGGATTGGTTCCTATTCTCCCCCCCCGCCCAGTCTTCTTTCTCCTACCTATCTTCTTGCCTTTTAAACTAAATTAAGCAGTCACAAATTTAGCTTGCTTGGATTTCTCTGATTACAATTTTCTTACTACGCCGTCACCTTGGACATACTGTTACATAGTAGAAACTTTTCACGAGGCTCATTAGTGTTGGCTTTTTAATAGTGTTTCTCATTGGAGTAAGGTTTGCGAACACTTAACTTCCATTGTCCTTAGTTCTCTGGGTGGAGAGCATGCATATTTTACCCTGTGCAGGCTGGGAGGAGCTGTGGTGTGGGTTTTGGTGTTTCCGTTCAGCTTTTCAGAGTGGCTTCAACCACGAAATCACTGCCAGTCATCCGAAGGCGGAAGCCATTATTGGTCAACTGACATTTTCTGTTTCAAGATAAACAGTGACCTGGGCTTTCAGAGACTGGCTGCCTGAGGTTTTTGGAGTTCCCCAGTAGAGTCTCTGTAGCAATGTGGGTTGGTTGGTGTTTGTGACCAATCATTGCTTTTACAACTGCCTTCAGTTCTGAAACCACAGGAATATTCTGAACTCTGAGACTCAAGTTGCCTCACTTCTGTGTAACTATGACAGAGTCAACAAATGATCAACACCCATGATCATTTCTGTGAGCCTGTGAAGTAATAGCTTTTCATTGAGTGGCCCTGCTGTCAAAACCGCGAGTCATTCATGAATTCATTCCTTTGCCCACTTCATAGGGAGCCACACTATGAACCAGGCAATGCTCCTGAGTGGTAGATAGAGCAATGAACTGGATCCCGAGTTCCAGACTTTCTCTTTGAAGTGCCAGAGAGCGTTTTACACCCTGTCGGTTTTACTGTGCCTAATGTAACTATTGCACTCAGCTGGGGTTTGCACAAAAGCAGACGGAAGAGCAATAAAGCGAAGGTTGCTGAATTCCAATGAAAGTTGATTTATAAAAGCAGGTATAAAAACATGGACCATAGGTTACCACCCTTGCATCAGATCACAGCTTGCTCTGGCTGAGTGTGCATCCTCACCATCTACACTGAATTTCCATCTGGTAGTTATGTTTATTGTGAGACAGTGTGCTCCTAAACACAGCGCCTCATTCAAAGCTAGAATCATTCAGCGCTGTTGAACGCTTAGGTTCCTCGAATCAAAGAATCTTCCAAGGGGGCTGGGAAGATAGCTCGCTCGGTAAAGTGCTTGCCTTGCCTTGCAAGCGTGAAGGCCTGAATTTACCTCCAGAACCCACATAAAATAAAACTGGCTGTAATGACGTGTGCTCCTGCAATACCAGAGCCAAAGTAAAAACAAGCAGATCTCTGGAGCTTGCCGGCTAGCAAGCCTCGTCCACTTGGTAAGTTCCAGTCCAGTGAGAGACCTCATGTTCAAGACAAAGTAGATGGGGTCTGGAGTAAAGACACCCAAAGTTGCCTCCTGGCCTCTCCATGCATGCACACACACAGACACAGACATTCTTCCATGTCTATACACGGACACTCATGTACTGCATGCAATCCTAAAGGTTAAGAGGTTAGTAGACTCAACAGAAAGTCAGTTGCATCAAAAACATCAGAAAATGCATATTCTTTTATATTTTAAAACTTGCAGTGGATTTGTTGCTAACTAATTGTGAATTGAGTTTTCTAGATTTTTCACCATTCACAGGAAAGCTCATGTAACTTTAGCTTCTGATGAATTGACCATGCCTTTGAAGCCATGGAGACTATATGAAAACCTGTCCCTAACTAGAATGCTCTGTCCCTTCACCCACAAGGGCCATCAATAATTTAGAGGAACAACTTATTCACAAATTCCGTTAATTCAGCATGTTAGTCATGGATCTGCCTTCAGCGAGTAAGGTGGCCACTCATTGCTGTGATGACTTGGCGTGTTGATTTGGGGCAGATGAACCTGAGGTGGTAGGCACAGCTCTAGGTACAGGTTGTGACATAAAAGGCTCTTAGGTGAATGGCTGAAGGCGTCCATACAGCCATACTTGCTAGTACAGTGTTGCTAGTTGTGGGTTGTAGTGGTTATTAGAGATTCTAGCACAGTGAGGGGGGCTCATTCCTGCTTGTATGTTCAGTGCCACCACCTCAGAAATCAATTCCGCACTCAAATACCATGTTTTCCTAACATTTTATGTGTAAATTAATATGAGTTTCCAAATATGTAGAAAACTTGAAAGAATTGTCTGATGGACATCTTTAGGGCTTATGGATTTTGAATCCTAAGCAGGTGGGTGGCTGTTTTCAAAGAGATAAAAGATACTAATTCTAATCTTTTTGGGACTGTGGGTCTTTAGGAGTTACTAGACATAAAACCAGATCATGTCTAGTTGTCTGTTGGGTTCCCTTCACTTCCCTCTGTGCCCCTCTGTGTCCCTCTCCTGTTGTCTTTCTATTTTGCTTGAGACAGGGTCTCAGTAGGTTGCCCAGGCCTATCCAGTAGTCTTCCACTCCTGGGCTCAGTTGATCTGCGCTCCACTCTGCCCACCCCCTGTCTCAGTCTCCTGAGTATCTGGGATCATAGGTGTGTACCACTACACTAGGCTCTTTCACATTTGAGGAAAACCCGTAAACATTGCACAGTGCCATTGACCCTGCTCATTCTCACTTCCAGGAAGAGGAGGAGGAGAAGGGAGAAAAGGAGGGAGGAAGGCAGAAAGGATGGGGGGGGAGATAGAGAAAGAGAAGAAATCGGTTTAGGGGGTCTATGGAATGGCTTAGTGACATTCCCAAACCCAATGACCCAAGTTCTGTCCATACCATCCACATGATGGAGGAAGAAAACCAACTCCATCAGGTTGTCCTCTGTCCTCTAACACACACATTGGTGTATGCACCACCACTCCCAAACACAATAAAAGGTGGGGTCTCAGAAGCCCGAAGCTGGCCCCAGACCAACTGTGTAGCTGAGACTGGCCTTGAATTCCTCACTCTTAGGACTACAACTTCTTATTGTTAAGATTGCCAGTACCAAGAAGTCTGGCTTTCACCTTTTTTAAAACAACAACAACAACAACAAAAAATCAAAAGAGACAATCTTCTGTCACCTATTTTTCCTTACTGCTGCTGAATCACCCGGCTTCACTTTACAGTAACTGAAATCAGCATTGGTAATTGCTGCAAGGGGGTTTGGACTGGGCTGGTGTGTTCCACATGTTGCTAAGAAACACAGCCCTCAGATGCCCTTCAGAACCGTGGAGGTCTGTCTTTTCTAGTGGTCTAATTCTGCTTAATTGCTGCCTTGCAAAGCTTCCAGCACGTTTTATTCCCCAGCTCTCCTTCCTTCTGCTGGCCAACACCAAGCATCTTTAAGTCTCAGGGAGAACTTCCTAGCTGGAGCCTGAAATGGGTTCTTCCACAATACAGCCTCTTGAGCTCCTTAATGATGGAGGATTGGAAGAAACTGTTTGATATCTAACCAAAAAGGAAAATTTGGTCTCCTGGACTTTCTCTGTTTTCATTGTGTTCTACATCTGTATACTTCCGGTGAGGAGCAACAACACGAAAGAGAGTTATTTCTCTTCAGGAGATTTGGTCACAGTTTAATGGTAATGACACGTTTGGAGAAATGACAGGGTTGGAAACTCTTCCTGTACCTTCTTTCAGACCTTGTCTAAACTCTGAAAAAAAATTGCTACAAGCTGTCTATCCATCCTTGAGTGCTTAATATCCCACTCCCATCTCGGGACAGAGTATGTTCCTACTCTGTTGGCTTCTGGCTGTTTTCCTGCTCTGGTCTGTGCTCTGTGAGATAAAACTGACTTGCCCCACTTAGCAGGAGAAGTTTGAAGAAGCGCTGAGCACCATTGTCCTTGTTCCCGCTACTGTGGACACAGTTATGTCCTAGAGGCAAGGTTCTGTGTTACTGGGTCTTGTCGGAAGCATGTGGAATATAGCTCCCTATGTAACTCCTTTGGCTGTGAGATTCTGGCTCATTTGTTTCTGCAGTTCATTTCGCCCCATCTGACTAGCATCCCATCCGCATCACACGGCCCTACCCACAGCTCTGTCGCCCGAGCCTTGCCTTTGGTGTAATCCCACAAAGCCCACTTCGCTCACTTCTGCAGTGGTACCACTAGTCCAGTTTTAAGAAACTGTGCTATAGGGGCTGGAGAGATGGCTCAGTAGTTAAAAGCACTGACTGCTCTTCCAGAGGTTCCAGGTTCAATTCCCAGCACCCACATGCTCCTCACACCCACTTGTAACTTCAGTAACAGGGCTTCTGACACCCTCACACAGACACGCATGCAGGCAGAACACTAACAAACATAAAAAATTAATAAATAATAAAATTTTGAAAAAAAAACGGTGCTATAAAATTTCCCAATGAGAATTCTCAACACAGAGAGGGTGTGTGATCTCTTTACAATAAAATGGTTAGAAATAGATCCTGTGGGAACAGTTTTCCTCGTCAAACACAAATCCCTGTGGAAATGTTTGGGATTTGGGAACTAATTATTTTTCCCCCATCTCAGCTCTACCGTGGTTTTGCTTTAGTGGAAATGAGTTTCAGTTTATGGCTCACGCCCACCAGTGTCCCCAGGGCTCATGACCATTGCTCACTTCCCTTCCCCTCTCTGGGGCTTTTCCTGGGTGGTGGCTCTAACTGCGTAGCCCTCCCTACATCTGGATCATCATTCGCTCTGTGACCTTCCCTTGGGAGACTAACAAAAGCCTAGCAACTCCAGCAACACTGGCCTCTGGTTATTGAAGTCATGTAGGACAGAGGTGAGCCCATAAAGGGAAAACTTGAGCAAAAACAATACAACAATAAAAGCTGCAATTAAGATGTAAGGTCTCCAAGACACTAGGTCATTAGGACTGGAAGACCCAAGTCTCTGTGACATGGACTGGGTCAGGGTTAGCAGGGCCTATGTTTAGGAACATCAGCCCCAGCTGGTCATACAGTTTTCATGTTTTACTGTCTTGCTCTTTCCCACAGTCAGAGAGATCAAGTGTCTGGGACTGTTTATGACATCTGAAAGTTTGGTTGTTACTTCTTGTTCTGGTTTTACTACCTCAGAAGGATGCCTATGTCATTGCTCAGCAAGGATGTGTGGAATGAAGAATGAATGGCAAACAGAAAAAAAGTAATTTCAGTTTTACATCAGCCGGTAATAGTTTACTGTTAGCTTTGTATCCAATTAAGATAAAGACTGAGAGAGAGTCCAAGTGAAGATGTTTTACAATGAGGTGACACAGCATGCCCTGCATCCCCATACTATTAATTATTATTGCTATTGTTATTTGCATTTTTTTGTCATGGGGTGAGGGGGTAGTGTTCAGCCAGGCTTTCTCTGTATAGCCCAGGATGGCCTTGAATTTAGTATGTAGGTAAGGTTAGCCTCAGACTCCTGATCTTCCTTCCTTATTGCTGGGATTACAGAGTTACAGCCCAGAGCTACTGTGCCTCACTTCCTATATCTTCGCTTACGTTGTCAGGGAGAAAAGTCTGTGTTTTAGGAAATAGCAAATTGGGGCTGGAAAGGTCCTTGGTAGTCTCGAACATTTGAACCGCAATTCCATTCCTGGGACCCATACAGCCTCTTACAACCAGAGGTAGCTTAAAATCAGGGCTCTGGGGTCAGTGTGGTCTTCTGGCCTCAGGAGCTAGGCACTTGGTACTCACATGATGCACATATATACACATACACCTAGGCAAAAACACTCCTACACAGAAAATAAAAATAAATCTTAAAAAAACCCACCAAATTACCAAAGCCTACATATCAACAAAGAGTGAAGTTTAAGAAAGAGTGAAAGGCTGGCATATTTTTTAAAAAGCCCTTTTCTAAGATTCTGTTATGAATCTCTGGTCTGGCATGAAATCTGCTCTAAAAGGAGTTTGAATATTTCTGCAGTAAAGAGCTCTGTGCTGCTTCGTATTTGCGACGCGGAGTTCTCAATTTCCCGGTACACCTTTACCATCTCTCCTCCTGCCATGCCTGTGCTGTGCCCTTCCTTCCCGGCCTCTAACTCCTATCTTTCTTTAAAATTCATTTCAAGTGTCATTTCCCCCGGATCCACCCCTCACGAATTAGATGCTTCTCTATCTTGGCGCACCCTGGCGCTCTCGGAGTACACTTCCAGCACATCCTATTTATCACTCTTTATTGTGGCTGTTTGATCAATGGTTAGATGATTAAACTCTTAGCGCCTCTAGGCCAAGGCTTGGATATTACTCATCTCTGCATGGTGGGCATCGCATGGAGTTTCTTGGCATCAGTAGACACAAATATTTCCTGCCTGGATTCACTTCTGTTCTTTATGGTCTAAGGACAGCTTCAGTTAGCCAGTAGCATCTGTCCTTGCTGCAGCCAGTTGCCCTGTTGGCTGCCTGGAAGGTTTGCAATGCTGCTTGGTTCCACCAATTTCAGCAACTACTGTGGCCCTTGTCTTCTACTTGCTTGAGAAGAAAGGCCAAGCAAATACGCGTTCCCGATTCATGATGGCTCCCCCTTCTTGACCTACTCATGACCCAAAGACTTCAAAAATTTATGAGGACATAGTCATAGCATAGCCGGCTCAAATACTGTAAGTTGCTGCGTTTGAAAGTACGTCCGAACACTTAGAAGGCAGACACAGGACTATCATGTGTTGAAAGTCGGTCTAGGCCATAGAGCAAGACCATCTAGAAAACCAAGGCTTGGAGGTATTGCTGGGTTATAGAACGCTTTACTACTCTGTCCCAGACCCTGAATTCTATCCTGAGTGCTAACTGTCCAACTAACTTTTAATTTCTTTCTAACCCTTGAATAAAATCTAGTGTAGTGTGTAGAATTCCATCTGGTTTTTCTGAGCCCTGAGCTGACCATGCATTTCCGGTTAGCTGTTTTCTCTGACTCAGCATTTTATCATTGTATGTTTGGTAACCTTAGAAGTTTGTAATAGTCAAAGAATGTATATTAAAAACTATGATAACAATACACCATGTCTTTCTCTTCCATTTTACAAGTAATACAGTTAAGTTATTTTTTAAAAAAAAAATAAATGAATAAAGTAGAATCACCCAAAAGCCACCTTTTCTTTACATCCAAGTTAGCGGTTATCCAGGTGGACATAAAAATATTAAGATCGGTGCTTCACTAAGTGAGCTGTGACAGGTGCATGGTGATACTCCTCGTTCTGTGTGTTAGACAATCTCATAGCGTTTCATGCTATTACTCTCAGTTCCTAGCTATAGCTGCGCAGCCACTGAGCTGGATGAAATGCTGCAGTGTAGCAATAGACAACATCTTTTTTTCTTTTTTAAATACACAAGTTCACTAAATTACTGCTTGATTGTCTGAGTAAACAGTGTCGCCTGCTGTGGCGGCCTTGCTGTAAGAGCAGAGTTCTGCAGGGAGATTAACCGCGGTTTGTAATTCCCGGGATGGCACACTATACTTTCCCCATTATTTAAATTTCTCTTCTCCCACCGCAGGAAAACAGATTAAGACAAAATGTATGGTCCTTTCTTTTATCCTTTTCGGATAAAAAGTTCTTTGCTCCCGAGCAGTGATGCGCATTGCTGCCCTCAAGGAGATGCTATGGTAACACGTGAGGAAGCACACCTGGGCGTGCTGCGTCACCTCTGTGCTCTCTAAACAGTTTTGAGCAATATGCATCCCAGTGGTGATGGAGAAAATGCCAATTCATTTCTTCTCTGACATACAAAATTCTGTGTGAACCAGAGTCTAAGAAGCCTTTCTTGTGCCGAGTAACCTATGGCCCTTCAGTGAGTTCCTGTTCTTGTGTACCGTGTGTAGTTCGCTGTCAAATAATTTTTATATCCAATAAAATATGCCTTGAATAAATTGGAATATATTTGCAAATTAATTGTTTAATTAGATTTTAGACATCTCCAGGGGGCTGAGCTGATACAGATGTATGCAAAAAGCCCCTTTGCCGGGTAAGGGATGGGCGCTTCTGACTGAGCTTTCTGAAGGAAGAGCCTGGCACTTGATCCTGTCATTGATGTCAGAGTGTTCCGGGAAATGCATTTCTGCAGAATCCAACAGAACCTTGCTTCTGCTCTGGAGTCCATTGTCAAAGGTGTCTCCAGCAGCAAGCACCGTGAAATCATCCATGTGCTCTTGGAGTCTTATATTGAATTATTTTAGCATTGGCTTCATAGATGTGTTGAGAAAAATTAGCCAATGTGGAAATAGTTATGCCAGGTTTGGTCATCTTCAAGATGAAGTCCCTTTTAAGTTTTCAGAATCTGATTGTAGTTGAGTAAAGAACAAAGCCTTGAAAGTTCAGAAATGGCATTTTCCTTTGAAATCAGGGATGCTCAAGCCTGGGACCATTCTTGCTAAGCAGACATTATGGCCCCACTTCACTTTACTTCTTGTTTTATCGTTCCTGTTGAAGTACAAATATTTTTTCCCTCCAAGTCTTAAAAACTAATTTATCTAAAGAATGATTATGTTTGATGTAGATTTCACCGACCTTCTGAAAGTATGAATTAGTAGCCAAAGCCTACTTCCAGGATGGGATGGAATGGATAGACAGACAGACAGACAGATAGATAGATGGATGATAGATAGATAGATGATAGACATATCTATTAATATGAACAAAAAATGAACACTTATGACCATAGTATTTAAACCCTAGTTTCTGTCTTCAAATAGAAACCACTAAAATGTAGCATAATCACATGGGATTATTTTTAAGTCAGGAATTCGTATGTCAGTGGTTTTTATGTTTGGCATTAAGGCAGGATACTGTAAAATGCAGTGTCGCATTGCAAATAGGCTCCAGTCCTGCTATGGCATTCTTCATGCAGAGGCAGTACAGCCAGAAGAAAGGGACGCTTACCAAGTTTGCTTTTTTTGAGTTTCCACTCATGATTTATGATGAGAAGACAGATGTTTCGGGGGTGATTTCGAAGTTTCTGGTAGTTGACTATGTTATGCATTTTGAGCCCAGGACATTGCCAAGCAGCTTGTTCTCAGAGACTTGAACTTCTCCCAACCCTGTGGCTGACACAACTCACATCTGGGCCTGCAGGTTGAGTTTCTAATAATATGGGAAGAAGAAACAAACTGCTGTTAATGGCAAAATCAGGCATCATTGCTTATTGGAGTTTCTCTTCCGGTGATCCGCAAATTAGTACCCTTTCAGTAACGCCTGTGCATTTTGGGCCTAGAAACTAATTTGAGCCAGTGACTCCAGATCCACAGAGCACACTGAGAGGGAAGTTCTGGGTCTGGAGGGAAGCCTTGCCCACCACAGTGACTCAGTAAGTGATGTGAGCCCATGGTGCTGGTGCTAAGTCCAGTCTTCCAGACAGAACCCACACAATAGAGAGCACAGATATGAGCATGAAAAAACAAGGCTGTTGACAACCACTTGGCTCTGGGGAGGTCCCAGGCAGGTAGGAAAGAAGAATCCAGAAGGTGGCCTCTGCAGGAGGCTGGGAGACTCGTGGTCTGTTGGAAGGTTACAGCCTGGGATTTGGACCAAACTTCAACATTTATTCTGAAATATGAATTCATGTCATATCTTCCATGGTAGTAAGGATGCATGGAAACAGGTTTAGTGTCTTCCTAGCTGTGGTGCAGAGAAACAATACTGAAGAAAGTAATTTTGCCAGATAAGCAGCCACATTGGTTCAAAGGATTCCCAGCTCCACACATTAAATGCCATGGCCTGGGGAAAGGATGGTGCCTGGTGGTATGTACATAGGCTACATGCTGATGGAGGTGCTGTCTTACCTGACCATAAAGGGCAATGCATTCAAGGGAAGAAGACAGCAATTAATCACATAGACACTGACAGGATACCACAGAGGGCTGCCTGGGCCCTTTCGTGAAGGTGTTCATTCTGGAGAGAGCATGCTCTTGGCTAGTGTCAGTTCCTGAATGCCAGGTTCTAAGCCCAGAATGGAAAGGCTTGGTGCTGAGAACCACCAAAACATCTAGTTAAAAGTTGAGGCATAGAACCAGTGACATTGGCCTTATGTTGGGAACTCCAAGTTTATTCTTTTTTAAAGGTAGGTGAGGTCTGGATGTGTGTGTGTGTGTTGAAGGTAAGTTGCAAATTAATTGTTCCTGTCTTTTTCCTGGGGTTTTGACAATAGGGTGTTGCTAATAAAAATTAGCCATGGGTTGTTCAGTGCAGTAGTGTATCTACATACTTAGAGAATAGCTCTGAGCCTCCCAATGGTAAGAGGCCTTTTTACTAAAGCAAGAGAATGAGGTAGGGAGAGGGGAATGTTTAGGGATAGTGGGTAAATCTTAAGGAGTCTTGAGTCTTATTGAAGGCTGCTGGGAGGTTTTCAGGCTTTACCCCTGAGGCTTTAATCCATCTCCATGGCTGGTGGGTGCACATCACTTTCATATGGCCATTTGCTGTTTGGTGGAGTGTTTGGAACAAGCTGGTTAATCCCAGTCCAATTCATAATGGGCAGGTAGCCAATTCACACAAACCACCTTAACAATTCACACTAATTGCTTCATCTCCATGGAGCAGCTAGCTAGAAATTGAATTGCCCACAGAGATGAATGCTTCCTACTTTCTACCCCTTTCTTCCCCTCTCTATCCATTCCCACCCCTGGCTACCCCCATCCCAAACCCTACACTTGCCTGCTGTGGTGATTGTTTGTATTAAATAGCACACATCCTCCTGGGCTGCAAATTTCCAGTTTTCTTTCTTTCTTTCTTTCTTTCTTTCTTTCTTTCTTTCTTTCTTTCT
>LOJH01008791.1:11697-29166 GCA_001685095.1 Ellobius talpinus
TCCTTCCTTCCTTCCTTCCTTCCTTCCTTCCTTCCTTTCTTTCTTTGTTTTTTTTTATCTTTTTTTGAAGGAATGGGTAGATTTGAGGTAAGGAAAGGAAACTCAGTGTGGTCATTAAGGTCGTTTATGTTTTGGGAGTTGATTTCCCTGCCAAGGGTAGAAACTCTCTGTGAATGAAGCAAATCACACTCTGTTTTCTGTCTTTGTGTGAAAGGCTAAAGAAACAAATTCCTCGACAAAGACTCAGGCAGCCTGGTAGTAGATTCAGACCGAGCTACTGACCCAGAAAAACATCTAGTCTAGCAGCTTCCAGAATGCACCCCAGGAATGGATAATTGTGTACCCCAAACAGATGAGCATCTCAGTTGCTATCACAGATGGATAGCTGTTTCCTAATGAATAAGTACACTTTTTACCTGCACAGGTGGTTCTGGAGCAGCCCTACTGTGCCCAAACTCCAGTGATCTTTGGGTGATCTTGAGGGACAGGTGGGATGGTTGCCGATTGCTTCCATTACTTAGCTGGACGGGCATGTGGCAGTGCAGTAGAGCAGTTGTACCCAAGGGACCTGACCTCAATTCCAGCTTTGCTCCTCATGAGCTGTGTTACTTTGGACACACATTCAAGCTTTCTGAACCTATTTATATCAGTTTCCTTGAGGTAGAAGGTCTGCTTCCTTCAAAATTGTATTTCATAGTGGTAAACATATTTTAATGCTGTTTAGATTCTAGTGGTCTGATGCTTGTACGTTTAGAATTTACACAAGGGGCAGCTTTGTCTGAGGACAAAACACAATACTCCATTCTTTATTAATGTGACATTGTCTGCTTCTTCCCCTTACAACTGTGGATTAAAGCAGGATACCTCCGTGTTAGCATTGTCAATTTGAATGTATTTCTAAACATTCAGTGTGCACAGACACCTGTTTGTTTGTTTGTTTGTTTGTTTAACAAGGATTTATAGTCTTAGCACCATCATCTCCAGATAGAATGCCCATCTGACCAAGTTAGCCTTTCTGTGAGCTATGATGGTCAGAAATAAATATGCTTACCTCACCATAACTATCCTGTCTGTAAAACAAGATAGGAGACAATGGGTGTGAAATCCTCGAGCCACTCAGGGTCCAGGAGAGAGAAAACAGAGAGAGTTTTCATAAAGCAAAGGACAAGAGTTGGAGCTGCATCTAAGTGATCTCGATGGGTGTTGTTCTCCAATTGTCAGAAAGTGTGGGGACTGTCGCCTAGAAGATAACCCTAGAGGTCCCTTTCTACCACTGGTTATGGTAAAGGGGGTTTGATTGAGCCTCCTGGCCTCTATGGAAATATCCAACAAATAGAAAGTGAAATTTACAAGGGATTCCACCAAAATCAACAACTGTTTGCGTAGCTTGGCAGGCTCATCTCAAATATTCATTCTGGCCCTGAGAGCTTTGGGTCTCTGTCAAGATAATTCATCTTTTATTAAGAACAAATGCTGGAAGTATGAGCTCCACAAGGGAAACCACAGGTTCTACTTTTTAAATATTTTTATTACATTTTATTTGGGGTCTTTGTATGTATGTATATATGTATATATGTATATATGTATATATGTATGTATGTATGTTTGCACACACGTGTGTGTGTGTACATAAGCATGATGTGATGTGCATGTGGAGATCAGAGAACAGCTTTCGGGGGGGGGAATCGATTCACTTCTTTTTCCGTATAGGTCCTGGGAAGTCATCAGGGAAGTGTAGTCATTGGGCTTGGCAGTGAACATGTTTGTCCCCTGAGACAGCTTGCTAGCCCTGAAGCTGTGGCTTCTTATTATTTAAGGGGAAAGAAGGGAACACACAGGAAACAAACAAACAAACAAAAAATGTCAAAGAAGAGGAACACCGTGCTAGGGTGGATGACCATGGGCTGTCCCAAGCAGAAATCATTAGAGAAGGTCAAGGGTACTCAGCATTTAGGTGGAAACAAATGTGCTAACCTGTCCCTTGGCCTAGAAAAAGTTCGATTTTTGTGGTTTTACAGCTGCTCTTTGTTTTCATGACAGCATCTCCTGCAGCCCTGGCTGGCCTAAAACTGGCTATGTGGTTTCAAATGCCTGATCCTGCTGCCTCTAAGTCCCACATGCTCGAACTGTAAAGGTGCACCTACCACTCCCATCAGGAGGTTCTGCGGATCAACCCAAGGACCCTAGGCATCTTTACGAAGCACGCATCCCACCTGAGCCACGTCCCCAGCCCAGGATCTGTTGTTTTAATATTTTGCTGGGGATGTATTTCTCCTTGTGGCTCCCCTCCCTCCAGGCACAGAGGATATGTCAGCTTGGTAAAATTCCATGCAACTTATTACCTGTGGAAGAGTCTGGATCTCACAGTGACACGTGATGGGTAAACCGGCAGCAGGACTCTTTCCCTTCATGTGTGAAAGAGCTTTATCTCCCGAAGGATGTGAAGGAGCTAGTAAAGGGGCACTGATGGACTCTGACCAAGCTCAGGGTTCCTGGGGTGCATGTGTGGAAACTGCTCACCTATCTAGCTCCTTACAAGCCACAGCACTGCTTCTGCATGCCTCCTCAGTCTGCCCTCATAGAAGGTATACAGAGCTGGCAGGAGCAAGGAGCCAGGCTGTGGAGCCTCTAGAGCAGGGGAAGAGTCCAGACACAGGCTGTATCTGTTTGAAATTTCCCTGGGAAGTCCGTTACCCTTATTGACGGTCCTGGCAGGTGTCCGTGTATAGAACCCAAACTCCCGAGGAAGATAGTGTCCGGCAGGAGCAGCTGCGCTGTTGGGATTACTTATCGGTCTGTTTATTCTTATACTCAGTGCCAAGTCGTGGATTGTCTTTTTCGATTATATTGCTCCTCACTGCCACCAAAACTGTACCCATGCCTCCTCAAAAGCCTAGACTTTAACAACCTTGCATAAAGACCCATAAAGTAATATGGAAATCCAAGGATGCCTCTGAATATGCAGAAGAGAATGACTTTGAAAAGAGACTGCTGAGGTCCTCTTCTGGGCTGTCCCATGTAGATGCTGTGTGACTAGGGGCAAATCTCTTAACGTCTCTGTCCTTTCATTTTCTTGTATGCAAGGGAGATTAATGTAACGGTACTAGCTTTTATGGTTATTTTGCGATGCAAAAGAAGTTTCTGTATAGATGAAATTTAACAGAACTCCTGGAAAATTAAGCACTCGTTAGTTGTGTGTGTGTATGTGTTTGTTCATCTCCCTTTGCTCCCCAGGGGTGTGTGTTAATGGATGCAAATAAGAGACACCAACTGCCCTGCCAGATAGTCATGTTTGGCCCTAACACTGGCATTCCTTTCTCTGCCAGTACCTCCGCCTCCCCCACCTGACTAACTTTGTTTCCATTGTTCTTGCATGTGTGGAGAGTGCTGCAACTTGCTGCCCAGCATTCCTGCATGTGCCTTCTGGGTTGTTCTTTCCTCGCTCCTTGAGCTGTGTTCTCTGCGGTCCTCAGACCCAGCCTCTCTAGTCACTTGGGTGGCTTTTTAGCTACCATCTCACTTTGCAGCTCCTTGTCACCTCCAGTTTGCACATCGTCAGTGTGTGTGGTCCCATTCGATGGGACATCCTGCAGAACATATTCCAGCCACTACCTCCAAGGGTTAATGCTCAGTACGTATAGGCTCAGAGCAAGCATAAGTTGACTGAATGAATGAGGGACCCACTCCAAATAGTATGAATGATGTCTTTCTCACCCTTGCCACACCAATCCCTTTGCCCTATACTATTTACCATGTAATAGGGATGAAAAGGAAGCCAAAGAAATGATCAAACACCTCCTGTAGAGCAGTGCATTCCTATTTGGTACCTTTTTGACTGGAGGAGGAAAGCATCTTACAGCCTTTCTTGCCAGGTCAGTTCAGTGAGGACACTTGCCATATGGACGGGCCCCATCTACTGGCTGAATCTGGTGGCTACACTCACAGTGGATTGTGAAGCCCCGAGTAGCTGGCCCTGTCACCTATAAAAGTGGCTGAGGCTATGCAAGGCTTTGGATCCCAGTCAGTGGCCCTTCTGATAGCCAGAACGACCATGAATCAGGGTTTGCTTTCAGAGCACGCGTTTCCCAGGTCACAATTCTACTCAGTAAGCTCTACAGCATTTCACACTTGGACTGAAGGGTTAAAATACACAGTGACATGTATTTAAACATCATTCATTGTTTAGTTAACCTCTGTTTATTATGTGGACCAAAATTACAGCATGCAGCAAATGCTTTTCCCTACAAGACAGACAACAGACGGACAGATGTGCACCCCCATCTCCCACCCTCACTTTGGAAGTGTGAGGGAACTACCTTTATGAACCATGAGTTCTAAGATACAAATTTCAAAGAGCTCATGGAATCTACTGGCTTTCCTTTTACAACCCCCCACATGCAGGCTTACATTTCTTATAAGGCTCAATAAATAGAGTCTGTTGCTTTGCATAAATGTATGAAAGTGGCAGGCTGTTCCTTTTGTCAATAAATGTTTTATGTCATCGCCTCCATGCTGGAATCTCTTGTGTAAATTATGAATTAGGCTTGGTGGAGTAGCCCAGCAGGGTCTGCCTGCTGAGGGTCAGCAGGCTGGCCTGTGACATTCGGCAGATGCTTCTCCATTGCAGAGTGGGCTAGAGATGCCTCTGGTGTGGTATTGAGGGCTGGAAAATTGTTTGGGTGGGTAGAGGACAGTCAGGTCCTTGGGAAAAAAGCTCAAGGTATCTGTGTGTCATATGGCTAATTTTATAGACCACATAAAGGGTTTTCCTATTAAAGCCAAGTAGTTCATTGTCATTGAAGGACGTGGTTCCTCCTTCGTAGGAGAAGACATACTTCTCCAGTGAACCATTTCTGACCCCCAGCCTCTTCACATGTGTACAAGGAGTTCTTAGCACGATGTGGCCATAAAGGTCATCACAATGGACATAAAGATAGCTCAGTGCCTGCCAGTTTTCTCTGAGAAAGTGCAGTCTGGAGCTCCTGGAATGTCTCATTTGTCATGAGAAGTCTAAGATCTCAGTCTTCATATGGAATCTGCTATTTTGAAAATGTTGGCATTGTTAGGCCCCATCTAGAGCAAAGTAAATGTATAGGTGAGCAGGGAAGTTGCCCGTGATACTAATTGGTGGCCCAAGTTTGAGCCCCCGTTAGAAATTCATCTCTGACACATGTAAACATCTTGTGTTTACAAAGGACACTACTGAGTCACTAGTGTGCGGCTGAAAATATGGATAAAATATAATTATCTGTGTGAAACCAAAATATATACTCAGTATAATTAAAATATCTCAGTAGTAAAGAAATGTACAGTAGTGTCCCATAAGAATAAAGTTCCTGAGCACACTTCTTTGATAGACATTTTCCTTCCTGTAATGCATCCATATAAACCCTGGACCTAAAGCCTGTTAGATGTTTTCTGTCTTTAATGTCTGGTATTTTGTAGAGGTTACACCCATCTGGAGTTAATCCCTCCAATATCATATTCTTCAGATTTCTACAGTAGGATTAGTAAGAATGGTATTTGAAATCTTCTTAATTTAGCAAATATTCTGAGCTGTCTCTTGCTTCATTTTGTTTGAGTCGTTCCTGTTTGAGGTGCGAGCTGCCTGTCTAACCTATATTGACCTTGAATTTGGTGTCCTCCTTCCTCAGCCTTAGTGTTGGGATTGCATGCATATGCTACCATGCCCATCATTCTCAATTATTTTATTATTTCCTTTAAAATATTTTAGATATGCAGTTACTGACTCAATCTTCCTCATCATTAACCCCAAGTGTCCAGGGTGCGATCATGGTATCTCGACTCGGTGCCTATTCAGCCCCGAGATGATTTCCCAGGGTGGGTGAGCTGAACGTACCTGTCGTGTTTAATGATTGCTTGCTCAGTAATTTCAGACAACTGAACATATATATGCCTAACATCCTCCTGGGGGAGGGAAGGCGGACAGAAAATGAATGTTTTAATTGATGCAGGATGCAGCCTCCACACAGCCTGGAAATCAGCGTGTGTGTGTGTTCTGTGTTTTAAGATTTCCTGGTACTTTATATGGATTACCCATGAGCATCATTATCTTCTGTGTGACAATGTTTTGAAAGAGCTCATTTATAACTATTTCTGCTGGTATGAAACACCACTGAAGTTAACAGCATCTCACACTGTGAGTTCATGGGACGTCTTCATGTTGTAATCCTAGCTATGGACCTCTGGGCAGAAACTGGGCAGTGGTGGCGCACACCTTTAATCCCAGCATTTGGGAAGCAGAGACAGGTGAATCTCTGATTTAGAAGCCAGCCTGGTCTACAGAGTACGTTTCAGGACAGCTGGGGCTACACAGAGAACCCCTGTCTCAGAGTGAGGGGGAACACCTTCGGACTGATGGTCAAGCCTCTGCCAGCCTCAGTCTTCAGTGGAATGGATTTGTTACCTGAATTTGACCCCCTGCCCCCACACATAGGGACACACAGACTGTGGTACTGTGTGTGAAACTGAGCACATACCTGCGTGGTCAGTTGTCATGGCTGTTAAATCAGCATCATTTCCATGTGTTAAGGTATCATTTTGTGGGTTTCATGTGGTTTCTGATCTCTTCTGTGGATTCTACCTAGCTACTTTCCTACTCTACATAGGACTTTGATGTACAGTATGGAAACAGACTCTGGGCATCTGTATTTTTTTTCCCAACCCTTTCTTCTAATTTGTTTCGAAGGGATCAGCAGCTGGTGGTTTGGCCTGGCCTGACCCCATACTACTGTCTCTGTTGCCGCACAGGACATTCTTGAGGAGGTGCTATAATTCCTAAATTAGTCTAACAGGATGATAGATGAAATCTGTCTTGGTTCAGCAAAACCCAGTTGTGACTTGTTTTGGCTCTGGTCCAAACTAATTCCTTAATAACTAGAATTCCCTTGCCCACCTCTCTCCCCTTAGGGACTAGAATCAGCAGGCTAGCCTTGTCATTGTAGCAGAAAATATCTTCAGTGGCTTCTCCCAGCCCGGGCCTTGCAGCCATCAGTACTGGTAGGAAGTTATTACTTATGGAAGGGCAGAAGTGAGACCCCTGGACTCTTCCTACCAACAGTTTTGTTCCCCAGGGGGACTTCCTGGCTGAGACTTTCCCAGACCACTACCACGACTGATTCTTCCTGCAATTAAGTCATTTCCATTATTTCATATCATGGTTTTCTGTCACCCTAGAGATGTAAAATGTTAGAGCAAAATACAGGCATTCATGCTGCTCATGCATTTAGGGAGTTGGGGAATTTGCCTTTTAATTACTGTAAAAATATGATTATTTAGGGATGAGGCACCATCTCTGCAGCGCCTGAAGAATTTTTTTTGCAGCAACAGGAATAGGGGCTCATGAATAAGGACTAAAATAGGTGAGTTGGCAGGTCCTGGGGGAAGAGCAAGCAGAGTGAACTGTAACTGTCCTCAACATCCTTCATTGGCTCCAGTCAGCTCATGAAGGTGTATCCCTGCCTCTCTTTCCTGTCTGTAACATGGGTTCATGCCAGTTGCCCCTCAGCTGTGGCTCAGCAGGCATCCGCAAGTGTCTAACAAAACCAACTTGTTAAGGCAAAGTGCTCACCTACCTAGAACTCCCATCTCTAATCACACTCATTTCCCAGGCAGAAAGAAGCCTCGGTCTTCGTTTTGCATAACATCCTACAGATTTAACTTTAGCTCACAGCAAGGTATCTTTGGTTTCTTGAGGTGAATAGCTGTGGCATGTGTATTTTGCTTCCCTTGATGTATTTTTAAGTTCTTAATGGCCTCTGCGGCCACTGTCGGTGTGGCTTCTCCAGCTCTAGTTTTGCTGGGCACCATCCTGTAGGTCTCAACTTAATCCCTACTTTCTAAGAGGATCAGACCTCTTTCCTGTGTGTTCTCATTGAGCCACCCATGAACACTGTAACTGAACACATGCTGAATCACTGCTGTTCTTCCCAAACGAGACAGGGAATGAATTCTCGAAGCTCAGTGGGTTTGTGGTGGTGCCCCTGGTGATAGAATACCTGGTACTTAGTAGGATTCCAGTAAGAGTTACTGATGGGTGGCTAGGTGCACAATGGATAGATGGGCAAATGAATATATGAAATGTTCCTGTGTCCTGCATTTTATTTGATGTCTCTTCGTTAGCCTATCCTCATGACCTAAGAAGACCTGCAACCTCCCCCCTACTCGCGAGTGTGCATGTGCACAAACACGGACACACATGGGCACCCTAGAAGACAGCCTGTGGGGGGACCAGAGGCAGATGGTAGGTCTTGGACTCAAAGCCCCGTGGCAAGTTGGGAAAGTAAAAATCACATAAAGTCTTAGGAAAAGTTGTTCAAATTTCTGCCTTCCAGAGGTTGAACTGAGGATGCTTTTGGTTCGCCCCTGCTCTGTGTTCTCAGGAATGGGGAAGAATACCCTAGAGGCAGAGATTGGCCTCAGGAAGGGTCTTGTGTCTGATTCAGCAGCACATAAGAGCTCTGACCAATACCAGACATGTCTCAGGATGGAAAATCATAACCGAGTCCAATAGATTCCAGTATAGTCCTTGTGGGATCCATCAAGCTACAGCTTACTTAGCTGGCACCAGACATCCTCTACATGCAGCAAGGCAGGGAAGCAGTGAGCAACGGCATTTGCTCCTTGGGTACTAAGAACAAACTGTCTCAGTTTGTATCTCCTGTCTGTTCTTAAAGTGAATTTAGACAAATTAGTTGTATGCCTCCATTTCTTCTTCCATAGACTAGGGGAGAGGCTGGGCTTTGTACAGCATGCGATCCCAACACTCAACAGACCAAGGCAGAAGAATGATGAGTTCAAGTTCAGGCTGGGACACGTAATATGATGCGTGCCCAATGTGTTAAGGAAAGGTGGCGTGGAGCAGGGTACATACTACTGCTCACCTTGTGGTGGTCTGATAGGCAGTTGGCCAAGTGGACATAAAGCGTTTTGCAGAGGACAGGGCATTCATAGATTGTCGCTCGCTCTCATCGGTAGCATCATTTTGACTAGCTGCAGGAGTTTCTAATGGGAATTCTATCCCAAGCTTAATGGCTGCTTCCCTTTCAGGCCGTGACAGAAACCACAGTTTCTTCTAGCCTGTCTGCCTACGTGCCTTTGTCCCCAACTGTTTCTATAAGGATCCAAACACAGTGTCCAGAGAATGGCCTGATCATCCTACATTTTACCTTTAAATGTTTTAACAAGGGCTATTGAGACAGCCTTAAACTGTCTGATAATCCATATTGTACAGTAGCTAGGGTGTGGGCTGTGTACATAGGCATGATATAAATTAAATAGTGCTGACAGTGTGTGTGTGTATGTGTGTGTGTGTGTGCCCGCCAGGCCAGCTGCCCTGCTTCCTTAGATCGTTTAAGCACATTTCATGTGATGGAATGTGTTATGACTTCAGCAGCTTCTGAATAAAATTGGGGGAGGGAAAAAATATCTGAAACATGGCACTAGCCAGGCTCCCCCAGGGAGTTATTTAAATGGCAGCTTGGGTACTTCGGTGGAAATTGGGCTCCGTCAAAGAACGGCCACTGTTCTTTTAGAGTGCTGGCACCTCCCCCCTCACTGGGGAAAAAGAATAGATCTTTCTTTTATTTTTAGATTTGAGGTGAGAGTGTGAGTCCAGATCCGTTGTCAAGCAGTCTTTCTACGCTCACTTGGAGCTTGTCTTTTCAGCTTAGGTCTGATCTCGCGGTATCTTGGGCAGGCGGTTCGAGCTCTTCTGACTTTCCTGATTTTCATCTGGGATGTTTAGACTAAATAACCTTCTGTGGTGTCTTCCAGCTGGTTAAACGTTTGATTTCATGATTTCTCTTCTTTGTTACCGGAAGCATGAGAACCACGCCTCGAGCATACGAAAGTTTTCATTGATCAATTGAAAACTTACGCTTTGCGTGTTCTGATTTAGTGTGAGCGCTGCTGTGTCTACGTGTGTACATTCTTGTTTTCCTTTTTCATTTCTCCCCCCTTCCTCTTTCTGTTTCTCTTCTTCCCTCCCTCCCTCTTTCTCTCCTTTCTTTCCTTTCCTTTTCTCCCCTCCTTCCCTTTTCTTTTTTGAGGGGTAATTTAGACTTCATTTCTACATTTCTATAGGCCTTGCTGGATGCATGGTCATTCAATCTCAGTGGAAACTACCCATGCCTGGATATACACCAACATTCTTGCTGTTGGCAGGTTTTGAAAGCCTGCAGCTAGGGTCCTAAGGCCATCTGAGTCACTGTTAATGAACCAGACTGCCGGAAATGCTCCAGTGGCTGCCTTTTGGCACTTGGCAGCCAAATCTTTTTTCATGTTAGTTTCAAGGTTGTCAGATATCATTATCCCCAAGTATTAAAATTTTCAAAGAAAGGAGGCAGTGTGTTTGATTTATAGAATAATTATCTAACTTCAGCTCCAACTTGGCTTTGGCAATGGTTTTGCAAGCACTCGAAAATTAAATCCATTTTTTATGGCACTACAAGGCATTATCTCACAGCAAATGATAATTAAACACCTGTGAAATCAATTAGCCCTTTAAGCAGGGGGAAAAAAAGTTTTCCAATTATGTTTTCACACCTCCAAAACTTTTATAATTCCAAACCCAACACTTGTGGAGAGGGGTATGGTTGATTGGCAGCTGCTGGGCTAACTTTCCGTGAAGATCATCCCTAAATTTTGCTCAGAATCCATCCTGAGACAGTTTGTCGTGAGGGCATACATAGGAAGAGAAGGAATCACCGCAGCCGTCAGCTCTCCACAGCTGTGTGTCTGACACACAGCTGAGGCATCACCTTCTCTAAAAAGGAAGTGACTCACTTTGTTTTGATGCCAAGTTTTACTTGGCGGTTTATTTGAAAGTCAGGAGGCCTTAGTGGAAACGGCACAGTAAGATGTTCCACGTGACAGAAGTGCTCGCTCTTGAAGGGCCCCATACCCAAGAGTTCCGAACCAACTTCAGTTCCGATTCACACCCTGAAAACAGACCAACTGGCTGACAGCTAAAATGAATACAATGGGAAACCCTTCCAGTAGCCTTTTGCTTCCTCACCTTTGGCCTTGGTAACAAATTCACTTTTCTGGATTCTTTTGGAAAACAATTGATATTTCCTAAGCAAAGAGGAGCAGAATGCCTTTGACATCTACCTGTGACTAAGAACAAAAGCTGCTCCAAAAAGGGTTAGTCTCATCCTTTCTGATGCTCACTGGTACTTTGCTCAGTGTTTTCTGATTGCCTGCCTTGCTGCGTCCTCAGGACACCTTGTTAAGTAGGCAAGACCAGAATGACGCTCAGTTTTATAGACAAAAGTAGACTCAAGTCAATATAGCTTGCTTAAGATGAGTCAGGGACCAGGTCCAGAGCAGAAAGTTTATGTGAATATTAGTTCCTGCAGGCTTTACTACATCACTCTACGTAAACAGGTTAAACAATGCTTCGAAAAATATTTTAGGTTGTTCCTGAAGATATTTTTAATGGGTCTTGCTTTTAAAGCAGATGGCATTTAGAGAAGTTGACAAATATTAACTTTAACTGAAGAAATAAGGCCAACATTGCACAGGACAAAGATGAAAAGGGACTTTTCAAGATCTGTTTGGAAACGTATGTGACGTTTTCTTGTGAGCACCAACAGCAGTTGGATGCTTTGCAACCTCATAAGCATTACAGACCCTGAAGAATGAGCTGAAGGTTGAATGCTCTGACATTTGCTCAACAAAGACTTGATAAAAGATTACTCTAGGCCGGATGTGTACTCAGGACTGGGGTAATAGTAGTGAACAAGAAAAGGTGTCTTCCTGCTGTTACACAGCGTATGTTAGGTTTCGGCAGGAAGTAACAGGGAGCCCTCAAAAGACTATCCGCTTGAATTCAAGCAGCCCTCAATGTCAGGACAGAGCTGAGCCAAGGCAGTGGGAAGGCCTGCACACAGGCTGGTCTTGGACCACCTCTCTGAAGAGTATGCACACTGATGAGCATCTTGGAAAGTATCTGGAAGAAAAATATTCGATTGTAAAGGCACAGCAAGTATCAGAATGAACGCAAATATACTGTGCGGAGAAACCAAGAACTGTGCAGCTAGATATGGTAAGAAAGAAAAGGGGATGTTGAAGCTGTGGGGGGCGGCTAGTTTTAATGGGTCCCCATATCCAGGGGTATAGATACTGTTTGAAGTGGCTGGAGGAGCCATTGGGATAATTTTACCTAGAGCCTGGCATTTGACAGGGTTCTTTAGTCATTTGGTAGAAAGCAGATTTCAAGGGGATAAGATTGAGCTTGGTCTGTTTTAAAGCCAACAGGACCTTGAATGCGCTTCTGTTGCTGAGGTCATTCTCCCTGGGAAGGGAGACTAGCACTGGAGAATCATGGGAACGCACTCTGGCTTCTGCAGAATGACAAATTCTACTACTAGACAGTACTAGACCACTTTGCTTCCCTGGGGCTCAGAATACTACCTGGCATGTAGGGGGCTTCTCTGTACTCATTTATTCAATACACTGGTTACTTTTTCATAGCTGCAACAAAAATACCTAAGAAGGGAATTTCAAAAGAGTTCTTAAAATAATATACTCTATTTAAGTGCCATTATGTGTATTGTGTGTCTGGCTATATGTAAATGAACCATGTATGTGCAAGAACAACTGAGGGTCTGACTAGGGTGTCTGATCCCCTGGAACTGAATTTCCAGGCAGTGGTAAGCCACCATGTAGATGTACTCTTAACCACCTAGCCATCTCTCTAGCTCCCAAAAAAGGAATTCTTTATTTTAGCTTAATTCTGATATTTAGCAGTATCTGAGATTTCAGTCTACAATCCTTAGCCCTGTTGATCTGGGTTTATGGGGAAGTGGGAGCACTTGGGAGATATGAATATGCTCAGATCTTGGTAAACTGAAATCATTGAGAGACAGGAGGAGGTCAGAGTAAGATGTGATCATCTAAAACATGCCCTCAGTGATCTATTGCCTCTAATATGGCTCCTACTTCCAAAGTTTTCACTGTTTTGGAAAAGTAGCACCATTAGCTGGGAACCAGTTTTTTTTAACACATGGACCTATTCAAACCTTAACATTTAACAATGCCAGGGCACAAAGACATCCTCAGGAACATCTGGTCTACCTTCTTCCTGTCACATTCATCAGTTTTCTTTTTTCCAGAGCCCTGTTTCAGTATGAGACATCTCTTTAGCAACTTCTCCAGAGACTTGCAGAAAGGATAACCAGCTGGCGGAAAAAGAGGTGACTCAGCTCCATAGACTGTCTCCCCCAATGTAACATTGTGTTTCTGCCAAAGGAAATGGCAGGATCTAGACTCAACCTTCCCCGTCCCTAAGAACTCAGCTATCATACAGTGGTGGTCCAGTCCACCATCAATATGTAGAACTCATTTTTTTTAACATTGCACAGATGTTTTATGTCACTTGGTCACACCCATGCATTTGCATGTCTATACACCCCCATACCAAAGGGGAAAGTTATACTTTCTGTTGACATCTTCTTTGATGAAACTTACATCTTATATTTGAGCACCCTAGATTTCTGCAGCACTCAACCATATTAATATATGCCATTCCAAGGCCTTGTTTGCATGGTCAGTGTCAAAGGCCCAGGACTGAGTTGTTCCTGTCTTAAGTCAAAAATTAAAAAGCCAGTAATGGTGATAGTGGGAGAGAAGATGGGAAGGCGAGGTTATCCAAACCAGGGCTATTTTCCAAGGTATTTTGTAATCACTTAAGTACAGGGATCAGACAGAAGGTTTAAGAACCGACAAAGAGAGCAGTGTCTCAGACAGGCTCTGTCTCCATCCTTCTCTTCCCTGGCTAGGAGAAAAGCCCATCAGGAATTCCAACCATTTGCCTCACCTAAGGGCAGACAGGGGTAGCCAGGGAGGATAAGGTGTCTTTTCTTACTTCATTAAGGGAAGTTTGTGGAACATTAGGGTGAGCCCGTTCCTTCTGTGGGTGGAAAGCCCTTCCTTTTGGGCCAAGTCAGTGTTTGTCCTTGGAGAGAAGCCGCCAGGAGGGTCTGCAATTGTTCTCAGCTCAGGCATGGAGGAAGGGCAGGAGTGTGCTCAGTGAGAGCACCACTGTGCATACATTTGACCTGATTTTCACATAATGCTATTTATCAGGCCTGGTGAAGCACAAATTTCCAATTCTCATCACTGTTCAAGGAGAAGATAACTTTTTAACAAGTTGCCAGACCTTTAGAAATAAAGACAGAGAAAATGGGGTTTTAACTGTACAAAAGGAAAACCAAGAACACACGATTGATTTCTGTTTTGTTTTGTTCCGAGTTCCATTGAAATTGGAGCATCCCCTTAGGCAGGCTTGGTTTGATCAAGACTTGGATATATGCTTATTGGTTAAAAGTTGAGCTTGTCATAACGAAGAGTTATACCATTTCATGTTCACCTTCCTTCTTTCAAAGTCCCTATTCAGTACAACATAAGCTGGCAAATGCTGGTCATAAGTAGGCAGGTGGGTTGTGGGCCAAGAGATAGTAAGACCAAGTCCTGACTCGTGAAGCCTGAGGGAAGGAAGGCATAAAAATGAACAACTCAGTTGAGTGAGCATTAGATTCAAGATAGGGCATGGGACTGGAGTGGTCATAGGGACTTCCTCTAGACATCAGGAGAGGAAGTTAGGCGGAAAGGCGGAGGAGGCTGAAGTGGTCATTTTTGGTCTAGGAAAATGGGGAACTTACTCTAGGCAGCCAGAGTGGAGACGTTAAGCAGAAAGGCAGGGGAGGCGGAAGCGTTCACTTCTAGGTCTCTGTCGTCCTCACTCCTGTCCACATGAGGGAAGCTGTCCTGAGAATATATGCTCCCTGCCGCCCATCCTGCCAAGTCCTCGTAACCTTTCCTCTACATTTTCTGGCCCTGTTCCACTTGGCCGTCTTCTGTGGCACAGCACCTAGGGAAATGCTAATGGTAAGATAATGCCCTTGGCCTTCTCCTTTCCTGAGTGGCCTGTTATATATCTCTTCTGAACCATTTATCCATGCAAGGCCATTGTCGCAGTCTCTCCTCTTCCCTCTGTCCCCAAGTAACCCTTTATTTAGCCCTGTCACAAATGCTGTACCTCTAACCGGAGAATTTAGACCCAAGTGTCTTGGAACTGCATTCCTCTCAGAATGGTTTTCAAATCCAGCACTGAAAGTAAAAAAGCGGGCGCAACAACAAGACCCGTGTCCTCCTGAAAGCTCCTGAGATTGATGTCACAGAGCACAGTGTGTTACAAATCTCTGTCTTCACCTTTGCAACCTCTGTGGAAACCTACTCTCTCCTAGGAAAGGCTCTGAGGGACTGTAGAGCACACAGCCAATGCTGTTTCCCTTAAACGAAAGCCACAAAGCCTTCAAGCAATGCATGCACCATCGCCTGTGAAACAGGAACAATAGCTGCACCTACTCCTTGCAGCGGTTATAACGATACAATGCAATGGGCAATATAGATTGTGTGGCACTGTGCCCTGCCCACAGCAAAGGCTGAACCAGTGGGATTATTAGTAGTATAATTATTGTCATTAGAGGTTATTGTATTTATTCATGTGTTTATATATTAACCATCGAGCTGCTGTTTAATGAGCAGGAACCCAGATGTTTTTTTTTTTGAGACAAGGTCTTTCTTGGTAGCCCTCATTAACTACCCTGGAGCTAGCAGTGTGGATCTGCCTACCTCTGCTGCCTGAGTACCAGGACTAAAGGCTTGTTCCATGAGAATGTTATTCTACCCTTTTGGAATTACACGATATATTAATAATACATGCTATGTTTGTGAGTGCATGTGAGTGACGATTACCACTTTACACTGTCAGTGACTGTTCAAGGTATGAGTGCAATGGACAAGATTCAAAACGATAGGGATCCTGACTTGGTGTGTTCAAGAGCATATTTGATGCCAATCATCCCCTTTCTCTCTTTCTCCAGTGGTGAAAGACAGGTGTCACTGTATCCACCTTATATCAAACCTATGCCTATAGCGGTCATGTGATGACACTTAGAGTCAGTGCCTCTCCCAGGAGCCTCGGCCCGCAGAATGCCACCTTTCGCCTCCTGTCCCTGTGTTGAAATAGATTTTAAATTGACATATGGAAAAAACTGTCTTCTATAGAAGCCAGGAAATATGAAGAGATGGATGTTAGTGCCCATCCTTGGTTTTGTACATGCATCCCTGCCTGCAGCAGACAGCCTAGAATTGGTAGTCTCACACCAGAGGTCACAAAGGAAGAATACCATCTAATCCATGCCATGACTGTTGCCTGTTGAACGAAGACAAGGAATTGCACCACCTTTAAGTAACAGCTGCTGCTGCAAGGATGTTGGTGACTATCCCTAAGGCTGTCGCTGTTCTGCTCCATCATAGTCAGTGTGCAGTGCCATGTATTTGGATAACTGATTGACATGTATGTAAAGCAGCTCAGTTATGTGCACAAGACCTGTAAGTATGTGTCAGGAGGACACAGATTCCACCATCCGTATGGATGATGCTCTGTAACCATTGGAACCCATGCTTTCCCATGCTGTGAGTATGTTTCAATGCCATGTGTTTCCAAGAGACCTCAGCACGGTAGCCAGCTGTACCTACTTTCTAACTCCTACTTCATGTTTCTCAGGTCAAATCTGTGCCAGGCCTCAATTTCATATTGTCTCACAACAAGCTTAGAAAACAGAGGCCCATCATGTATGGCGCCGCAAAGGTGACCTGGGACAAAGTTTTGAGGAGAAAAGGCCCTCTAAGTGGCAGCCGCTGGGTGAGGGGTCCAGAGCTGAACTGCTTCATAGTTGTCTCCGTAAGAGTTGCATGTCTTCAGACACCACACGTCATGTGGACTGACCAGAAGCGGCACTGTGCTGTGGAAAGAAAATGGCTGTAGAATCAGGACCCTAGAGTTGGGACACTGGTGTCACGGTCCTAGCTGTGACTTCCATTTCCAGTGTTCCCGGCTCTGCCTGTGAAGGATGCCTTTGGGATCGTGTCATTCTTTCATCTGAACTCTTCAGTGTCTCAGACTCACCCTCGTGGAATAAGGTCTGAGCTCCAGGAAGGAGCAAGCAAGGTCATCCTATTGGGCCCCTTCCTGAGCTAGTAGCCTCTTTAACCCTATCTGACCCACTCCAAATTGGGTGCTTTCCCTCACCTTGGACCCTTTGTTCCTGATGCCCACTCCTTCTAGCCTAGAAATGCCCATCCCTTCCCTGAACCTGCTAGTTCTCGCTCCCCCGTCAGTCCTTAGCCAGAAGTCCTAGAAATCTGTGTGATCCCTGTTCTCCCTTTCCTCATTAATGGCACCTGTGGCCATTCCTTATCTTCCCTGCATAAACCAGCCCATGCCCCCATATGAATATCTCCCCCCATCCCCCACCCCACACTGATTTATGGTTTTCCAACAACTTCACAGTCTTTTCACTGGACCGGGAGCTTCTTAAGTGGTGTATGTGAGAGACATACTCCTGTCTTTTGCTGAATGGGTGGAAGAAAACACAC
>LOJH01008792.1:0-29166 GCA_001685095.1 Ellobius talpinus
TATATATATATATATATATATATATATATATATATATATATATATGAGACCATGTAGTATTTAAATACGTGATACCATTACAGTCCAGGACAAGGCAGGCTGTAAGGATGTGCAGAAACATACCACACACATGCTGAAACCTAAATCAAAACAGCAAACAAAAAATCCCTAGTAAGACTTAAATCCATAACTTTATTAGCCCCAGAAAGGTGTGTGTTTTGAAGAGGAGTGGTGGGGCCTGGGTGGCTGTCTTCCTCTGTCCTTCTGGATGCTTGATTTCTGGGTTCTTGGGGTGAGTGTGTTGATCTGACATGTATCCCTGCTTTGATGTTCTTGCCAGAGACCCAAATATGATAGGATCCCCTGATCTGGTGTGAGAACCTTGAAAATTGTGAGATAGCCTTCGTGTGTGTGTGTGTGTGTGTTTGTGTGTGTGTGTGTTTATTTCCACAGAAAGCAAATGATAGCGATGGGAAACTTGTGACTACAAGGTTATTTAAATTTCTAGTACAAAAGAAGTCAGCGCCTTATGGATCAGGGTTTTCTTGGATCAAGTTGTAAAGTTTTGTTGAAAACAGAATATAATCTATTTTTTGAGAAGCCAGTTTGCAGAGGTCATCCGGTAACCTTGCTGGTTTCTTTAGACAGATGGTTAGCCTTTCTTGCCTGTAGTTGAATCTCTCTAATCTGTTGCTGTCTGTGAGTTTCATGTAGCTGAAAGCAGCAAGACAGCATTAGTTTCTTTAATACATCTGTGTCACACATGATAATGGAATGGTTGGGGTTGATGAAGTGCTAATTCTGAGTAGACACAGGTATGCTAAAGGAACAAAAAAAATAAATGTAATAAAATTTAAAACTTTTTTTGTCTGTGAATAAAATCCCATAGCTTATTCATTGGGCCCTGAAAGTATGTTTTATATTGGGTTTCTCTTTCATGGGTTATTGTATTCTATTTAGCATCATCTAGGACAGCTTTAAGAGTGGCCAGTGAAGGAGGGCTTCTTCTAGTAACCCACTTTTTAAAAGGACCACTTAATTTTTTGTTGGAAGCAGACTTGTATTCCAGGCTAACTATCTAAAATAAAATTTTAACAAAACTAACTAATATTTTAAAATAATGTTTTAGTGATGCCTTTGTATGCTTTCCTCTATATAACCAGGAAGTACCAGATGCGGAATGTAAAAACGGCTTTATTTTTCCATGGAAAAATAAAAATTAAAGGCAAAACTTTTGTCAGTGTTTAACTGAGTGCCTCTTTGGAGTGTATGAACAGCGAAGATGAGAAAACAAATCATTTGCCGAAAGCCAGAAACTTTAAAGCTACTTACTTTCTCCTCATTTATAAATGTGATGGTTAGTCTCCATCGTGGAGGGCTTGTTAAGAGAATTTTCTGGATTAGAATAACTGAAGCAGGAAGATGGATGATAAATGTGAAACATACTACTCCACGAGCTGGGCTATGGTACTTCTCCACGGGCTGGTCTATGGTACTAATCCACAGGATGGGTTATGGTACTACTCCATGGGCTGGGCTATGGTACCACTCCACAGGCTGGTCTGTGGTACCACTCCACGGGCTGGGCTGTGGCACCACTCCACGGGCTGGGCTGTGGTACCACTCCACGGGCTGGGCTGTGGTACCACTCCACGGTCTGGTCTATGGTATTACTCCATGGTCTGGTCTATGGTGCTACTCCACGGGCTGGGCTATGGTATTACTCCATGGTCTGGTCTATGGTGCTACTCCATGGGCTGGGCTATGGTACTACTCCACGGGCTGGGCTATGGTGCTACTCCATGGGATGGGCTATGGTACTCCTCCACGGGCTGGGCTATGGTACTTCTCCATGGTCTGGTGTTATGGACCACATAGAAGGGAAAGAGGGTGCTGCAGGGCAACATTCATCAATCTGCTTCCTGACTGCGGGTGCAATGTGACCAGATGCTCCTGCCAGTGTGTCTTCCCCTTGATGGACTGTACCCTCAGACTCTGAGCCAGCCTGAGTTCTTCCTTCCTTGAGCTGCTTTGGTCTGGCATTTTGTCTAAGCAAAAAGGCAAATGATTAGTACCCTGGATAACAGTGTTTTAACTTTGTGCTTTTTCCTTTCATTGAAAACAGCGTTGCTTCTCACATCCTAATTATGGTTTTCCCACCCTCTACTCCTCCCAGCTCCTCCCACCTCCCCTCCCATTCAGATCTACCCCATTTCTGTCTCTCATTAGAAAACCTCCAAACTCCATAGATGCACACCAGCGCTGTCATACCCACATACATGAATAATAGATAAGTCAATGGAATAAAACCAATTAATATCGATACATAAAATGTATTCCTTCAGAGATTCGTTTTAGGGTTGTGTCAGTATGCCTTCTCAAATAAATTAATTACATTTATTAATTAAATTAATATAGATTATGTTGTACAATATGCTTTTCTGTTTGGCTTCTTTTGCTTGCAGACCTCTACTGTATGCCACAGTTTCAGAGATAATCATATTTATCTACATCTTTCTATATATTTGTAGAAGTTCTAAAATTATACCTTTTACACCCATGCATAATGTGCCTAGACTAGTTCCAATTCTATAAAATTTCTGCTGCTGTCTTCTGTAAAATATGGCATGAGTTTTAGTAGGTAAGTTACTAGTTATTTGTCAGTGTTTCCATTTTAATGATAGAGTTGTTAATCCCATCCGTGGGAAAACTTATTTAAATTTTGAACAAGAAAGTCTCTCCATCGAGGACTCCTTTGATTAATTTATCTTTTATATTTGCTCGCTACAGGTTTCTGACCATGTTTCCTGTTCATAAATAAACTGTGTGTTAAGGTGTCTTTGTTATAAGGGATGAAATTGATTACTTTATTATTACCATGCTTTGCTGGTTTAAAATATTATAGCCTAGTAGATTGCTGTCATCTTATTAATTATGAATTAATTTAATTTGTGGAGGTTGAAAGCATCAACTCGTTTTCTTTAATTAACTGTTTTGCATTGCATTGCTAGAGGAGCCCTTTATAATGGTGATGTGAGCTAATGACAGAGTCTTCCATTGTGGGAGACCCGGTCTTGAATTTCATGAGTCTCATAAATAATGTGAATCCAATCTTGTTTTCATTGCCACTCATAGGGACTGATGTTAATTCTGTCAATTGACTTATTAGAGAGAAAGCACAGGAGTTCCCTGAGATTTACTATGGGGGTGGGGTAACAGGCTGCTTTCTGCCTTTGGTGGACTTTGAGTTTATATCAGCCCTGTCTGTCAGAATCCCTGGTGTCTTTTAGAGTTTGCTCCCCTAAAGGCTGATGTGTTGACTTGTTACTATGGGAAGGTGGTAGAAACTTAAAGAGTTTGAGCCTGGTCAGAAAAAGAAATTTTGTTGGTGCTTACCTTTGGAGGATTATTGAAATCCCCATTCCTTTTTCTTTCTTTGCTTTCCTGACACTGGGTGAGCAGCCCTACTCTGCCATGTAGCTTACTACATTTCAGTCCTACAGCAATTTAGGTTGAGTTCCATAGAGTAAAAATTTTGAAACCATGGGCTAAAACAAATATTTCTGATTTTTAAGTTGGTTAAATTAAATATTTTGTCATAGACAGAAAAAAGGACTAATATAAGATCCTTAGATTGTAGAACCTATATGATTTTAGACAAGTTGTTTCAACTTCCAAGTGACTGTTTCTTAAATTCTAGACTGAGAAAAAAAAAACTATTTCAGAGAGACAATGTCTTAGTCTGTTGATAAAATAGAAAGAAAGGAAGGAAGGAAGGAAGGAAAGAAGGAAGAAAGGAAGGAAGAAAGAAAGGAAAAGAAAAAAGGAACGAAGAAAGGAAGAAAGATGTTAGGAATATTTCCTAACACAAGCTCTCTGCCAGTGCAAATTCCCAACCACGCCAAATCAAAACAAGCCAAATTAAGAAATATCCAGGCTTAATGGGAGTCCTGCGCTCTCTGGTGGCCCTGAGGGGGAACTGGGAGGCCCCGAATGAGACCACCAGGAGGAAAGAAAAGGGACCACGTGTTCCTCTTTTCGGAGTGGTCCTGACCCTCCCACCCCTGGGAGGGGTCAGGACCTGGCCTGCTGGGATTTGGAATCCAGACCAAGACAACTCTCAGGCTTGGGATAGATGCGAGGGGCTGGGGTCTACACTCCCAACTTAACAAAAGGAAGGAAGGAAGAAAGGAAGAAAAAAGAAAGGAAGGAAAACCCAGTACCTGAGGTGTGTAATATGTAAACTGAAACTTTCATCTTGAAGTCAAGCTACAAGCAGAATCAGTGTCTGATGAGGAGTTGTTCTTTACTAGTAAGTGGCTACTTGAATATCCTCAGGAAAAGATGAACGCCTTTAAGGATGTTAAAGATGAGTGGTTTAAGGAGTTCCATTTAGCCATTGTAATGGTCGTAATCCTTATAAAAGTAGCTGCCATGATTCATTTACTTTATAAAGGTCCTACTTAATAATACTATCACATTGACAATTAACTTCCAATATTTGAGTTTCAGGACCACATTCAGATCATGGCAGATGGAGATGGGAGGCAATGAAATCACAAATGGATGAAGTGGCACCTGCCATAAAGTGAAATGCTCATTAGAAGCTGGTGGTGCTGTAACAGTTGCTTTTCTCATTATTAATTAACTTCCTTGTAGAACTCTGCTTCTTACCATTTGAGCCCCTCTTCTTTCTTCATTTAACCCTTCTACAAATCTAGGATTCTCACGTTCTTTCACTTGGTCTCAAGGACACCAAAGACAAATAAACCCATTTTAATATAAGAGTTTAAAACTGCGTATTTTATTATTCTGCTCCTTCAGATGAACCTTTCAACACGAAAGGAATTGTCTTTCTGTTTCATTGACTAGTGAATAAATGAGATTATGTTAATATGCTTAAAAGTTGATTGATATATTTGATAAATTTCTATTTCATGTATTAAGCATTGTGTGTGGATGTGTGTGTCAGAGAGAGAGAGAGAGATGGGGTGAGGGAAAGAGCATATGAGAGTTTGAGGCCATAAGTTGATACTGTTTGCCTTTCTTAATAACTTTCCACTCTGTTCACAGAGGCAGGGTCTCTCATTAAACCCAGTCTTTGCTTATTTGATTAGCCTAACTACTAGCTTGTGTTAGGAATCCCCTGTTTCTGCCTCACTAGCATTGGGTTATAGGTGTGCCACCATGCCCACAAGGATTTTCCATCTATCCCGGCGATCTGAATGTGTAGCAAGCACTTTATACACGACATCCTTTCTCTATCCCTTCATTAAGAAGTTTTGTCTGTACAATTTGGCAAATACTGTTCTTAATTTGTCATGCATTGCATGTATAACTGCAATATATAATTTAAAAGGTCTTCCTCACTGTAAGCTATCACTGTTCACAGATAATATCAGTAATTCCTAAATTGTCAGGTATTTTCATAGTACAGATGTATATCTCAAAATTAACTCTATATTTACTAATGATGGTCATTGCTAATCTTGACAGTTGCTAGTGTGATTGGACTTGATTGAGAGGGGTGAAGAGTAAAAAAATTGAAGAAAGCAATGTGCAGATAATTGCTTTGGGGATTTTTTTTTCTTCAAAAAGAGAAACAAAACAATAGATAGGGATGGAATTAAAACGAACTCTTGACTTATAGATACTATAGTGTCCATTATCAGTTCAATAGTGCTTAGCTACACTTTTCTCACAGCAATGGGACTGCCCAAAGCTGTTTCCCACATGTGGCTGTTCAATATCTGCTTGACTCTACCACTTCTGCTGCTCTTACAGGGTCCTTCTGTCCATCACCAGGTTCAAGGCCTATCTTTGCATTCAGTACAAAGTTGAATTATGGTGCTTCTCCAGCTCTTTCGTTAAGAGATAGCAACATTGAACCAACAGCGCCTGTTCATTTGTAAAATCTAGAGGGCCCTATGAGAACTAGTGAGAAGTGGTTTTCAAATTCTTCAGCACAATCATGTGTGCTGTTTTTCTGCTTCTGCTTTGTTCTAACTCGTATGCCTACTTATATAGTCAAAGCTAACCCACAAAATGCAAGTGGCATGTATGTATGTGTGTGTGTATGTGTGTGTGTGTGTGTGTGTGTGTGCACGCACACACACATGCATGCATAATCAGTTTTTTTTCAACCTAAAATTGCTTTTAGAAAGGTGTTTTTGAAAGTACAGGGGACAATATTATCTTGACTTTTTAACTCTTCATATATAACTCTAGGTTGCAAAATTTGTGAGAAACTGCATGCAGACTAGAAGTTCACATTTGATTTCTGCCATGTATGCATGGACTTAAGTATCCATACTCAGCTGATGGATCCAGTGACCGGGTGCGGTTTCTTCAGTGGCGTTTAGTGCAAGAGAGGCTGATGACAGCACTGCACTGAGAGACTTTTTTTCCCTTTAGTCAAGGCCTAAGAGCGAAGTTTTAATTGCTTTAATTACTGCTGCAGATGTCTTTGAAATTCCACAGCTCTTCAGCACAGTCACTATAACATTGCCGCCTTTGGGAATTAGCACCAGGAGCAGTGGGAGCCACTGATGTTATTCACATGAAGTAGCCTTTGAGTTCTTCTTATGTAAAAGCTTCTTATCATGGCTACCACCTTGGCTCTCAGTTGCTCTGAACTGATTTCCCATTCCTATTAGCACAGTGATGTTTTATTTAAATGAAACTTCTGAAGCATTCTTTTGGTTTGGGTGCAGGGTAAAGAAAATTTATTCATAAAATTATTTCTACTCAGTAGGCCTTACAGTGCTCACCTCCTAGATGGTCCTGTTTAGGATTTAGAATCAGAAACAGACAATGGGAAAATAGATGAAAATTGAATAACTAAGGGTGTAAAGTAGATAAGAGTACAATGTCAACATGGCTTTCCTGATTTTGAAAATTGTACTCTGGTTGCTTACCTTTGTTTGGTGAGTCCAGATGAAAAGCACAACTGGATTCTTTGCATTGGTTTTGTGACTCTTTTGTAAGTCTAGAATTATTTGTTTTGTGGGGGGGTGTGGGTGTGGCNGGATAAATTAAGTTGCTGGTCTAGAGTTTTTTTCTGTATTGTACCGATTCTGGAAGATGAATGTTTCAATAAAGACAAATCTAGACTTTCTCTGGCTGCATGACAATGGGGAAAAGTGACACTATGTTTTGGGGAAGCAGAAAGTCTGTTGAAGACCATGTATTACAGAGCAGAGGTATTGGAGTTCCTAGGGATGACTTTGAGGAAGACATTGAAGATGATTCGAAAAATTCCATTAGATTAGTAAAGATTGTGGTTGCTTGTGACTTGGCATTATGTGGGAGAAGAAACTGTTTCCTCCCATAAACTTAACAAGTTAATTGGGACCAATGGATTGAAAACAAAAGAAGTGGATTTGGGCTTATTATGTGGAAGGAAATTCTAACTTAGATGCATTCAATTGTAACATATACTCTAACATGTACTTATTATCGACCAATAGGATTTAAACTAGGAAACCTTTAGGTTATTTAATTTTTTTAAATACTACAGAAGATGATCTAGAATTTTCTCCAGAATAATGTACAAACAAGCTCTGAAGACTTTGCCAGCTTTGGTAATCTAGTCTGTCAGTTTGTTTGTGTAATAAGTTAATAATGCTACCAACTTTATGATTTACTGTATTAATACTACTGATTGCACTAAACTACTAATATCAGACATGTGTAAACATGTGTATTCTATGTGTATATTTTCTCCTTAAGGCACAGTGTTAGAAATCCTTGCCACAAAGTGATTATTTGTATGGATTATTTATGTGGCTAATATTAGAAGCTGCACAGTGGCTATTAAGTATGATTTATTTGTCTGTAGAACAGTAGCATAAGACTGTTCCAAATATACCTACAGGGTGTAAGTTTGAAATTAATGTGCTAGGGTACTTTAATATAGGGAATGTGTTGGCTGGGATCACTGGCAGCGTTTGGTGCAGCCAAAGGTTCTTGCCTTGATGGATGTTTCCCTCTTGATCAATGACTGAAGCAGCTCTTTTAGGACAACAAAGAGGGAAAACAGTAGGCAGTCCTACCTACTGAGGGATTAAGTTCAGAACCTGGAGAGAACTCTGCATTTGTAGGACAGATACTAGAAATTATGTTTATTTGAATCCACAGCACATATTTTTTTCAAGACCATACTGCCTATGTTGGGTAAAAAAGAATGTGTATTCTTTCTTTACTCATTAAGGTGTCTTAAATGAGTTAGATAACATCATGGAAGCCATCTTTATATTTGTATTTGGTTTTGTTGCTTCGTTTTCAAGGAATAACAGCTGAGGTTTGATTATATTTTATTCATTCATTTTGTGCATATGTGCAGGTTTTGTGGGGGCATGTATGTAGCATGGGATTTGTATGGGGTTTAGAGGACAACTTGAAGGAGCTTGGACAGAATCACTGACCACTAAGTATTGATAGACTTACTTAGTTCAGTAATTTTAGTTCTTGTTTTCTTGAGAGGCCAGCTTGAGTGTTACTTGTCATTGGGGACAATATCATTGAAGTTGGGTTGGGAGATCAGTGAAAGTTCTGAATTACTGTGCTTAGCTCTTTGATAGTTTAAAAAATTATCTTCTGGGGCTGGGTGTGGTGGTGCACACCTTTAATTCCAGCTTCCAGAAGCAGAGGCAGGTGGATCTCTATGAGTTCATGGCCATCCTGGTCCACAGAGTGAGTTCCAGGATAGCCAAAGCTACACAGAGAAACCTATCTCAGAAAAACAAAACAACAAAACAAAAATATGGTTGTCTTCCAAGAAGCAAAGATTAATCACAAGGAAATACAAATAAATAAATAGACTCTTCCTTTTAAAACCAGAAAGTGTCAGTTGGTCCTGTATTTAGAACAAAGCACTGGAGATTTTGTTGAAAGATTAAGAAGTGGTCAGGAGGAGGACCTTGGTCCTGCCTCAGAAAGGCTTTGTTGACTCCCCATGGGAGGCCTCACCCTCTCTGAGTAGTGGATAGGGGTGGGGGGCAAGGGGGGGAGAAGGTGGGAGGAGTAAGAGGGAACTGGGAATGACATGTAAAATAAAATTGCTTTAAAAAAGAACAGAAAAAAAAGAAGTGATCAGAAGTATCTGAATGATAAAGCAGAAGGGCTGTGGAACTGGATCCTTCTGTCTATTTTCTTGAAGTGCAGTGATGTTTGTTGCTTTGAAACCCCTTTGCAAGGCCATGGAAAATCAAACTTCCTGGAATGATCTTCATTAAATGTCAGGTGAAGGCAGCTGCTTTTCACACGGCTGGGGCCGCCCTTACTCCTTCAGGATTTGAATATTGTCTCCATCTTTCAATTAATTCTGGGGGAAAAAATGGCACTAACGTTTCACACATGGTCTGCAGTCTCTTTCTGGAAGCATCTAGGCCTCCCCCATCTCCTGTGAACAGTGCAGTCTGTGATCCACAAACAGATGAGTGTCCCATTGTGCAGACCAATTAATTCAGAAAGAGCCTCATTAGTTTTGAAAATTTTGCCATCAGGTCCCTGTAGTTAAATTTCCCAAATGGCCATTTTTAATTTAAAAATATTATTAACATTTTTTTTGCTTCCTATCATTATCCCTTGCTCTTTTATATCTCCACAATGCTCCTGAAATTTCTGAGCTTCTTTTGATCTTTTTCTCCTTTTCATAATAATTTTTAAATCTATTTTACATTAAATGGAGTGAGTGCCTCTATATTAACATCTCAAACCTTCTCCAAGCACTCTGCCAATGCATCTGACTGTTCTCAGCTTCTAATGGTCATGTAAAGCCTGTGGAGAGACCTGAAGAGTTTACACAAATGCTTCTCCTATCTTGATTGGCAGTTCAGCTCCACAATGGAATACAAAGAAGCTTCTTGCCATTGATGAACATTTTGGAGATGAAGAACAGCACTGTGGCCCTGTGTTGACTGTATGGGTCTATAGGGACTTAATTACCAACGCAGCAACTTGAAACATGCCGTATATAAAAATGAATGAAGCTCAATGATGAGTGCACCATTCATTGAGCATTCATTGAGTTCATGATGCATGTCAGAAACCATGAACTTTGAAACCAAGAGGCCCCTTGGCTTGTATTCCAGACTGTGTACACAAGTCTGAGTCTCCTTTGTTGTGTTTGGAAGCTAGGTGAGCTTATGTAGACAACCCAGGCAGCAGTTCCATCACCAAACTGAGAGGATGAGTAGAGACAGCTCCAGTGACAGTTGTGTTTCCTTTGTTCTCTTTCTAATGGTGATAAGGGAAGCAGGATCTGGATTTGAAACATATTTATCATTGGCTACGTATTGGAATGTGGAGCCCTTGCTTATCCTTTGAATTGTTTTGTTCTTATGGAGGGATTCAGTTTGCTACTGAGGACTGAGTTAGTCACCTCCTCGGTTCATCGGATACCATTGCAGTTGGTGAATGCAAAGCTCCTTTTGTTATGCCCATGCATTGCATTTTGTCCATACGATTCAGTTCCTTGACTCCAGCTTTACAAAATATTTGAAACTATTGTTGTGTGAGTGTGTATATGTGTGTTTGTGTATGTGTGTGTGTGTGTGTGTCCTGGTATGCGACACACACAATGTGCTTGTGAAATTCACAGGACAACTTTATGAAGTCCTTTTCTCTTCTTACCGTGGATTCCTGAGATGGAAGTCAGTCTTCAAGCATGTACAGCAAGGACCTTCATCAGCTGACCCATCTTGCTGACTCAGCTCTAGATTTTAAATTGGTAATGGGTGTCATTACCAATATACATTCTTGTAAAACATGCTTCACTGTTTTGTTTGCATATAGCTCAACTTACACATAACATTCAGTGAATTTTATTTTTGTATTTATGTACAACAATATATTTTTATATTATCTTTGTTGTATGTATAGAAACCTGAACCTTACTCTGTTGCACATCCCTACTATATTTTAGTATATATTAATTCATATCCACATATCCAGTGGTGTATACCTATATTTTCTTCAGTTTCTCTATTGGATTGGAAGAAGTTAGAAAACTGAAAATTTCTAGCAATTAGAGTCTAGAAGGCTTATGTTTTCCTGATGAGCAGATAGACAGGCTCATCTCTGAAAAGCAGTGTGTGTGTCTGTGTGTGTGTTTGTGTGTGTGTACATTCATATAGTTATATTCAAATGAATATGCATAAACAGAGAGGTATATTCAGATTATGGTAGATGCAGAAATATACAACCCTACATGGACACAAATGCACAGTCTATCAAGTGTGTTCCTGGAAACATGGGATGTACAGATTCCTAGCCCTTAACTGCAGATCAGGAAGAGCAGTTAGGAGAAGTCATAAGTGAAGGCTAGGTGTCAGATCATCCTTTTTCCACATGTTATGATAAACTCAAGAGCACTTCTATGTTCCTCCTGGTGATATTAGAGCAGGGGGTCTTCATCCTTCTTGGTCTGTGACCCATGTAATAACTTGGGAAAGCCCACAGAATCCTTGTTAAGACAACCTGTTTAGGTGAAAAAAATAAAATTGCCGTGATTTCTCAGGTGATCAACTGTGTTGAAACTACTATAAAATTCTAACTGTGTGGCGTTGCAATTAATGATGTGTTTTTATCAATACATCAGGTAGTTCCCAGTGATATATACAACAAGCTGTTGCTATAACTGTGAAGGATGATGACTGGAGAGGTTATTCCAAGGTCTTCAGCAGCTTTAGTAAGATATCTATGATCAAATTGGTTATAAAATCACGAGTACCGCTAGACTACTGAGGTGTCCTCAGTTGCAGGTTCAGAATCCTCAGGGGCTGTAGATCGTCCCAGGCTACTAATGACATCTACATACAGGTTTCACGGAGTATCTGCTCCAAGAGTGAATTCACACTGTAATTCTAAAAGATTCAGTGTTGAAAGGTATAAGATCCCTTCATGTTACCCTGAAGTTTAGAAGTGGGGAAATGCAAGGATGGCCTCATCACTCTATCATCCCAATAGTGCCAACTACAGTAACTATGATTTGGTGGGGTGACGATATAGACAGTGCTTGTTCTCCCTGGTTGTATGTTGACAAAAAGTTGAGTTCTCCTCCTGATGTTTGCCTCCCTAACACTCTCTATTCCCTAGTTTCCCTATCATGGTCCCTTTCATCTTTGTAGACGTTCCCCAGAAAATAGGAGTTTCCAGATTTCCCAAGAGAGTCTGGCGGTTTTGTTATTCTTTCCTCAGGCCCTTAATCCCCCTTCAATTCAGTAGCTCCCATAGCCTTTTTATTTTGAGAGGAAGCAGCCAAGAGTTCCTGATAATTTGTCATTGTGACAGGATCACATTAGTTTCACTATTTGAAAAATTGCAACTTAGTGTTGTCTTTATGGGATTGTCATGAGAATGAAATGAAGTCATGCAAGGTAGCAAAGCCCAGCCACTGTGCTAAGTATACATAGTAGGTTCACATACTAGGCTTCCTTATACTCTCTCAGCTTGTGGCCTGCCACCAAGGAGCTGGTGTGTATCCACCACTGGAGGAAAGGAATATAGCAGAAGTCATTCACCCTGAGGCAACAACTCTCAACATTGGCTAAATTTACCAGCACCTAGGTGTTTGTAAAATCTTTACTTGCTTCCTATAATTACAGTCCCTTAAATAAGGACCCAGGTAATTATTTGTTTTGTAAGGTTTCTTGCTGTTCATTTTGTTTGTTAGTTTTAATTGTAAAATAAGGCCTCACTATGCCCTCATAGCTGTTCTGGAACTTACCATGTAGACGGGGCTGGCCTAGAACTTCTAGAAATTCACCTGTTCTATCCACACCTGATGAGATTACAAGCATGTATATCTTCTTTGGATCCAAATAGTAATTTTTTTTTAAAAAAAGTCAGAAGATTTAAAAATTCAGAGTGTCTGAATGGGATCCTTGGCTTGATTTTTCTTCTATTTATATCTGTTAACTTACATTGATCACTGTGAAAAAATAAAATTTCTAGGCAAAATACGCAATTTTTATGTGAAATTATTTACGTTAAAATTTTATGAATACCTCTGCATCTACAGAGAAGATGTGCATAGTTAGACAAGTATTTAAAAGCAGTGAGGGACAGGACACATTTGAGGAGGATGCGATAAGATCATGACAGTTCTAGAAAATGCAGAATCGAATCATGTGCTCACAACGAGTGTAAAACTCCTAAAGTCAGTGAGATGATCCATTTAGGAAAGATTGGTTAACTTGAACCTGGTACAAAGAACATAGCAATCTTCTTCAAGATGATAGTGCCATCCATTTTTATGAAGTTTCGTCTGTAATGTTAGATCTGCGGGAGATTTGACATGGTATAAAGTGTGACTCTGGCCTGTGTGATGGATCAATCATTCTTTGGGCTCTGTGTGATTTGAAATCTACCATTCTTGGAATGTATTATCTAGAGTTGTTATAAACTCTAGTGTCTTGATGTTGCCTGCCAACTCAGAGTTATATCTGTATGCTCTTTCCTTGGAGTGAGGTGTGGGAAGAGAAGAGACAAGGATTTGGCATGAAGGGCGCTTCTTCAGGGAGGTGGGGGAGAAGGGCAGATGGCCTTGCTAGTAGGGGAGAGGAAATGTAAGCCCAGGAAGAGATGATAGCTGACGATGGATTATGGATTTTCCTCAGAAAACATTCATAAAGTGAGAGCCAATGGGAGTTTACATAGCTACACCGATAAAAAGGAAGACAAAGTAGAACTCATACAAAACTTCACAGCCCCGTCCTTTCTCCCTCCCTCCCTCCCTCTCTCCATCTCCCTGTCTCCCTTCCTTCCTTCTTCCTTCATTTCCCCTTCCTCTCTTTCATCTCTTTCTCTTTGAAATAGTATATCCATTTCTTAAGGTCACATTTTCAGACCAATGGAGAGCTGGAATTTAGCAACTTAATTTTTTTTGATTCTTGCATTTTCTTTATATTTTAACGGTTCCCACAATTGCTGTAATCTAGCAGCCAAGAGCAGAAGGTTGCATAGAGTCAGAACAAATAGCCTGATACAAACAATACTTATGGCTTTCCAGAAGGAAAGCTCTATGGAAGGCAGAATGGGTAGAATGTCTTTCTTTCCCCCTTAACCATGTAACTATTGCAGGCAACACAGCAGCCAGAGTGGGTTGTGTGCAGTGTGGCACCTGCCCTTTCTCAGTCACGTTCATCTCACTTTGCTTTGTTTCTTCAGTTTCTACTCTGCTGAACGTCAATTAATTTGATGGATGATTCTTTGCTAATAGTTTGAATGTTAATGTATTCATTAACAAATAATAAGAAGCATTTATCGAATGTTTCCCGATGTCCAAAAGGATGTTAAAAGCATTCACATATATGATCTCCCACCAAGTTAACATTTTCATTTCTAAGGTATCTCATAATTGATTCTGAGAGAGAAAATGGTCAAGGAGGTAGACCTTTGGATTCCTGGCAAGAGAAGGAATGTGTATCTATTGTTTGCCAAATTGACTGAGCTTCACAAATCACAGTCACGGTTTCTCTGTGGCAACCTGTTAGAACATACATAAAATTCTGGTTAGAAGCCCCAGGATAGACAACAGCATCTTTTATTTCTCACCACCACTTGAAGTCCTTGAGTCTAAGTTTCCTGTCAATAACAAAAGAAATACAGCCAGTAAGTCTTTCAAGGATGGCTGCAGAGACTCAGCATTATTGGCCTATTTGTGATTTGAAATGATCCATGAGAAGTTTCATTGCCCCAGTGCTTGTTACTAATGAGGCTTAAGTTAGTTTCCTTTTTCTCTTTTGGTGGTAGTGTATTGACATCAGGGCTCACACATGCTAGGAAATGTCCCCAGAGCTGTAGAACTATCTCTTGTTCAGACTCTCAGAAATAGAATCCCCAAGGCCAGTTCTGTCATTTCCATGGACATTTATATGGACGATATTTTGAAACTCTTTAATCTAGCAAGAACTCTATCCTGCTATAAGAGAGCTATACTAACATGTGCCAGGCATATTATAGATTCTGATTTAGTTGGGAAATATGTGGTTAAAAAAACATGTGAGGGGAACTATTCTCAGTGATGTGTAATTATCTTTAGGGACTGGCATTAAAATGTTATTTTTGGTTAATGTGTTGATATACATATTAATGAGTTTCAGATAATAATCTACCCCAGGCATATGGCATATACTAATAAATTCCAGCCTCCTTGCCAAGCCCTTCTCAACCTCCAGGAATCTCCATTCTGTTTCCTGTTTGGCTATTCTTTAGTTTCCACGTTTAAGAGAGAACATGTCTTTCTGAATTCGGCTTATTTCATTTAACATAATGTTTTTTGGCTCCATCAATTTGCCTGAAAAAGGTTAGATTCTGTTCTTCTTTGTGGGCAGATAATATTTCATATATCTGACATACTATCTTTATCCATTAATCCATTAGAATCCTAAATGGATTCTGTATCCTTGATATTGTGAATGATGCCACAATAACCATGGGCATTCAGCCGTCTGTTTTTGTGTTGATGCTGTATCCTTTGGATATGTTCCTGCGAGGGAGGTTTTGTACCATAACTAGATCTTTCTGAGGAAGTTTTATGCTGTTAATTATAATGGCTGTACTAATTTATATTCCCATTAATAGTGATTGAAATTTCTATTGTCCCCATATTATTTCAGAAACTCTTATAATCATCATGCTTTAATGGGGTGAGACAATATCTCACTGTAATTTCAATATGTATTTCTTTAAAACTTGGTGTTTCTGTTTAAGATGTGTCTATTCATTGTATTTGTTCATCTTTATTTACTTTTTACCCTTTTTATTTCTATTGCACTATGCATTTTTCTTAGCTCCCCTCCCTTTCTCCCCATCCCTTTATTCTTTATTCTTTGTGGTAAACATCATTTTCTTTCTAGTCTGCAAATTGTTCCTTTTCTCTATTTATTATTTCTTTCTCTCCGAAGAAGCATTTTAGTTTACCACAATCACATCTGTGTATTTTCAGTTTCACTTCCTGTGGCTTTATATTTTTCTTTTGTTTTCTATGCCTCTGGACTCATATTTAAAAGTCATTGCCTTTACTAACTAATTAATGTCTTAAGATATTTCTGTTTACTATTGGTTAAATTTGTTTACAATAACTTAATTTTGTGACTATTATAAATAGGATTGGCTTCACGGGTTGTTTGTTTGATTTCTCAGAAAGGTCATTGTTCAGGTTTGAATGTGCTGTTGGCTTTTGTGTACTGATTTTCGCTCGTCAAACTTTATAGGACTTATTTGTTAGTTCCAATAGCATTCATGTGAAATCTGTATATTTTCCTAGATACAGAATCATATCTATAAATAAGTGTACTTGATTTTCTCTCTTACTGTTTATGGATTTTATATCTCATTTGATTGCCTGATTGCATTGGCTAAAATTTCCAGTACTATAGTGAATAATTGAGGGTCTCTGTGTTCACCACAATCTACTGCCCAAAGAAGCTTCTTAGATGAAGGTTGAAGGATGAATTTATCTGTGGGTATAATGATAAATAATCAACATGACCATTTAGTAGAATAATCATAGAAGGTTCTTCTCTGGGGCCTGTGACTTGTACATTTATGTGTTTTTCACCCCCAAATGTACCAAGTTTGAGTTTTATCTTGCAAAGCTGGACAGATCAAATTAGAATGTGGTTGGTTATTCCTGAGATATTATTGTCATTATTGCACCAGTTGGCACACCTTGGTAGATCAGTCATCACCAGAACTTGCAGTGTTCATAGCTGACTATACTTGATGGTTCCTTTTCTCTTCTATTGGAATGTATAAACCCTTCCCATGCTATGGAAGTGAGCAGTATGGATGAAGCTTACTGGGTAGTATCAGTCTGATTTCTTCACATTTTAAGAATCAATTATTTGGTATTGTAAGCAATAGGATCATACTATCATGTTCTGAGGGTAAGAATGAACAATTGAGATGGCATGTGATGTTTGAAGGCCTACTAGATTTATATTTCAGTACTTGAAATACATCATTGGATTCTTTCCTGGCCACCAGGTCTCTGCTGAGAGAAATACTGTCAGTACAACTGACAGTCCCCTAAACATGGCACATTAACTAGAGTATTCTCAAAATACACTTTTTATCTTTTTTATACTCTGATGTGATCTTTCCAAATGCTGGATTTAAATTTATTTTCTATTTTATTACCATTGCTAAAGCTAGTAATAGCTAATAAACTGAAAATTATTTGAAAACTTAGGAAGTACCATCCAGTGAACTCTTGCATTCTTGGGGCAATATAGTGAGTTTACAAGCAGGCTTTGGGGCATTTAAAGTTTTAATGAGAAATATTTGACATCTGTCATCTAAATGAACCATGAACTGAAAGTGATTCACAGTTTCAATGGTAGACCACACCGTATTCTTTCCCCAGATGCACGTTTTCTGAAGATGCTGCTTTGAGAGTATATACTTGTGTTAGAGCAAAACAGAGTTTAAAAAAAGGAAGGTAGCATGTCCAGTTTGATCCAAGTGTTTGAGAATCTAAGCAATGCCCCACAGACATAGACACCTCATTAGTAAATAACAACATAAAAATGTCACATTTTTAAGTTTTTATGTATAAAGTTTTCCAAGTGGATATGTTATGATGTAAATATTTAATAAGCTGGTTGGATCTCCTTAGTTAATAAATGACTCTGTTTGGTGTTTGCCTTCACAAAGCAAGGGTACAGCAACAGAAACTATAACGAACTGCTAATGATACCAGGACCTTTGGTATGCTGCGTGATGTGGGTAAATTACAGTGATCCTGGTACCTCCTATTATATTCAATAGATGCTTTCTTCCTTGAAATACCTATACCCACAGTCCTGGTAATGAGTTTATATTAGCATAATTTTATTTCAGTTGAAATTCCTAGAGTACATAGCAGATCCTAAAAAGGGAAAATCAGAAGCAGTAGACACCGAGACCTACATGGGGGAGGGGATGTGAGATGCCTCCGTTCTGAGATGTTGTAAATTTTTCTCCCTCATTTTCGAAGTTATAGGTCATTCTGAAATTATATTTTGCAGTCACTCTCCTTAGAAAGATTTTTTTCTATGTCTCTGGAGTCTTTAGTGTCTGAGGTGAAAGAAAAGAAAGAGTTGACAGCTTGTCAGACGTCTGGAATAGTGAAAACATTGTCAATGAAGGTACATGGCACTGTTAGGCTGAACCCCAGCAATCAGCTAATAAGGGCAGTAACAGTGAGACTGCTCACAGGTTTGGATTTTTAGAAGTTACATTATCCGTGACCCCTTACCATTAGATGCCTGGTGTACACACATACACATATTTCCTCCACATACTGCATTTATTTTAGACAAGGAGTCAAGACATGTCATCACCAAACAGTTCTTATATTTTGCAGAAAACATTCCAGGAAGGATCTGTGTGTATGTTGCAATGCCTTGGAATACAGAGGCATAGGAGATTTTTATTCCCACCGATGGAAATGTTCCCATATATGAGACATTTTCTGAAATGGCAGATCAGAGTGGAGCACCATGGGAAGGTAGAACACAAAGCCCAAATCAGTGAGTCCTGGCAAGAACAGATGGGTAGAAGAAAGTAGAGAGGACCCGAGGAGAGCACTGGAGAACAGAGAATTCAAGCTAGGAAGATTTTATAACTGTGCCTCAGGCCAACCCTGGAGCGACCAGGCAGTCTGTCACTAGAAACCTAGATCTGTGGCGTATTTAAGCAGAGATGAGCCTTACAACTACACTTCATCTTTACTGCAGCATCTGTGGGCACATGATGCTAGTTTTCCCTGCACATAACTTTGAGGATCTTCTAGCACTCACAATTGTGAAGAAATTCAATAATTTCTGTTAATGTTTTGAAAAACTTGTTACACAGATTGTTTTGTTTTTAATCAAATTTGAAATTATGAGCAAGAAATAAAAGCAAAGTGAAAAGGAGGTTTGTGGTAATCCTTATAAAAATGGCTTGAGCTTTAAATGCGATGTTTGGAATATAAAAGTATTTCAATTAATTTCAAATTTAGAAATAGTGATGTGTACAAGTTAATATCTTCTAAAAATACTAAGACTTATAGTTAACAGATACATTCAGGTGCCATAGACAACTGGGAAGGAATTATTCTAATTAGGAAAAGAAAAAAATACCTGAAGCACAGGAATAGAATTTTTTATTTTATTTTTAAGAAGATGGTTCCATGTCCTTATACTGTCAAGCTAAATTATCTTTTACCCGACTCAGAAATTTAATTAACTATCCAGAACACACTTAGAAAGAAAACACAGTAAATTTTTTTTATTGGAATTATTTTTCTTTATTAAAAGAGACTTTCTGACATGTGTTGATCATATTCTACTCCTCCCCCACTTTCCCCAGATCTACCCCCTTTCTCTCCTGCTGGATAATTGTACCCTTTTGTTCCCCCAACAAGGCCAATTTGTACTGCCCAAATACTAGTGAATATATGGACTTTAGCAGGAGCATGGTTGTCTTATTAAGAACTACAATTTTAGAGAAAGCCTACTCTTCCCTTTCCCAGCAGGTAAGAATTACAAATAGCTCCTTCACTAAGAATCTACCCTTTCTCTGACTCTCCTAAAGGATACTTTTTGTTGATTTTGCCTTTACTATTTAAAGTCCAGCTATGAGAAGTTACATATTAACCAGTAGATGTATCTTTAATGAAACATGTAAAAAAATAAAGCTTATTGTGTTACCAGTCTATATGAAAATCAATTTTGTATTTCCTATCAAATTAATTTAGCATTCTTTTGATTAGATATATCATTTTCCACATGATATTTTAAAATACTTCCCTTATCTCAATTAAAGATTTGAATAAAAGATTAGATATATTGGTTAGCCTTTATTAATATAAGAACCATGCTTTTAGTTTTGAAAATAATATTGAGATAAGAATCAGACAGATAATCATTGTATCATTCCTTAACCCACCTCTTGAAATCAACCAGATTGCTCCATTAACTGTTTAGAACTCCAGACAGGCTTATGTCATAATTTGCATAAGGACGGAACACTCATGCAGAAACTGCCTATGTAATTCAAGTTGTTTCTTGAGGTCCATATGTTCTGTGGCCAGAAATTATGCCTTATATCTGGAATATGTGTTGTATCCCTAAAGCAGCAATCATATCATCTCGGCAGCTAAGTGAAGCATATCTGGGAGAGGGAAATAGCAAGCTATGAAAATGATAATTGCTGAGTGCCTTCCACATGTGAATCAGCTGTTAATTATGTTCTAGATGAGCTTTTACATGACCCTGCGTAGAAAGATTATCCTCATCTTAAAGGCAAGAAATCAAAATTCAAAGAGACAAACTCCACACTCCAAAAGTGCATCTTTCTTACCTGCTGCACTGGCTGCGGGTCATTAGTATTTCCAAGCCAGATGCTATTAGATTAATAAGACCACTCACTGATTCACAAGAATTATCCCCTCTTTCCTTTTACAGACATCAAAAATTTTGTTCAAGAATTTTTAATGAGATTCCTAGGGTGGTGATTCTATTAACTCGGAATTTAGAATGCATCAAGTGAGAATGGAGGAAGGAAGTGCATGACAAGATACTCAGAGAACAATTTAAAAGAGAGAACATCTCTGTAACGATGTATTTTAGGGCAGACATCAGATTTCTTATGTAAAATGCTAATTCTGGGTCTTGTGACGGGATTGGAAGATACGATGGTCCTTCCCTCTTGCACCAGTGGGTGTGTGGGAGGACACTCTTCTGTGAGTCACTCTTTTCTGAGTGGACGACGAGGACCTCTAAGGACAGATGGAGAAAGGGAAGAATGGGGAACTTGTTATACTTACAGTACAATGCTTGCTGTGGCTCATTCTTGGGTACCCTTTCGGGGTTCTCTTGATATAGATGAGATAGCTGATATTTCCAGAATATACATTTTTTATGTTCTCACTCATTTTTGTAAATCTATATCAAGACCAGTGTTGATGACTTCCACCTGAAATTCCCATTCTTCCCTGTAATTAAGTGCAGACAGGTAATTTTGTTTTGGATAATGGGCTATAAGCTGTCCCTATAGGGAATTCCACTGTCTTTTCCTTGTCACATCTAACTTTTATTCCTCTTTGCATACAGTATCTTTTAAATTTTTTACTTATTTATTAATTCATTCATTCATTTTAAATAGAGTTTAGCATTGTTGCGCAGACTGGCCATGAACATCCAGGCTTCTCACTTTCCGAGTGCAAAGATTAAAAGTGTACATGACAATATATCATTAAACTTATTATCTAGATGAAATAAAGACCAAGGGGCAAATTTTCAGTAGATGTTATTTTAATTTATTTTTCACTTTGGTGATTAAATTTTAATTGCAACATTTCTCCTTTCCTTTTTTTCCCCTTCCAAACCCTCCCATATATCTCTCCCTTCTCTCCTTCCAATTCATGGCCTTTGCCTCTTTTTTCATTAATTCTTATTGCATGCATATATGTATTTGTATTTCTAAATATAACCTATTAAGTCCATATAATGTCATACAGTTTTAAATGAAGTCATTACAGCAAGAAAGCTTTATTTGGGACAAAGGCCATCTTAGTGGATGAAAGGGCAGGAGGGAAAGGCCTCACCAAGATTTCTAGACTAGTATTGACTCTTCTGTGAGAATAAAGTCTTAGCGTGCAAAATCTATAACAATGTGGCCTCATTATTGCAGTGACTTTGTTACAATCTAACTCATGACTTAGATTTCTCCATCTTTCTTATGCTTCATCCTGCAGATTTTGTTAATTCTGTGTGTTGTTGGAGTCATCCCGGTAAAGGATTAAAAAAAAAGAAAAAGAAACTGGAGCTGGAGAGATGGCTCAGCAGTTAAGAGCACTGTCTGTTCCTTCAGAGGACCTGGGTTCAATTCCCAGCACCCACAACTATCTGTAACTTCAATTCCAGGGGATGTGATTCCCACATACAAACCCACTTGCAGGCAAAGCACTAATGTATATAAAGTTAAAATAAGTAAATAAATAAAGCATTATTATTATCATTGTTATGTTTGTGTTAATACCGGATGCAGTTCACAGCAGAAGCACATGTGTGTGCATGCCTGTTTGTGTGTGTTTCTGTGTCTATGCATAGGTCAGAGAACAGCTTTGTAGAATCAGTTCTCTCCCTTCACACTTGCATGGTTTTGGGGGATTAAACTCATGTCACCATCACCAGGCTCGAGTAGTAAATGATAGCACTTGCAGAGGTCATCTTGGTGGCCTCAGTGTCTCTCCTTTCTGATAAATAGTCAAATGAGGTTTCTTTTGCTTGCTACCAGAAATCTGCTAAGATTTCTATCACAGTAAGACTTAGGCTACCTTTAGCGTCTCCCAAGAACTCTGCATCAACAGTTTGGTCTGCTTTCATGTTGAGTATCTTCCGTGTATCCCTGGCAGATACTAACTTCTGCCTCAAAGGGCCTGAAATGGACAAAGGATGAACTTAGTAAACGTGTGGACAGCTGCCCCCATCACGCTTCCTCTCATTCAGTGAAAGCTGTGACAGAGATGGTATAAACCACTAAGGAGACCTTGAGTGAAAACATTGGCAGAGATAAAAACGAAACAAAACCAAAAACTGTACCTAATCTGGTTGTTCCTCAGCAACCAGTTCTGCACTAAGACTCCCATCCCGAGGTTGCACACTGTGTGGGAAATGCTGTTGATGTCCGAGGGATCTCCCTTTCACTGTTGACTGGCTCAGTCACTGCACTCTCAACCACAGGAGGAAACAGCTTCCACTCAACTGCGCCCTCGGCGTCTTAAAACCCACGCTTAAATCTAGAAGAGGCAAAGAAAGTTGTGCTGTCTTCACCATATCTGGATTTTCCTCATTTATTTAGCAGAGCTGGCCTTTAAATACGCAGCTTCCATGTGTTCATCCAAGAGCAATTTTTCTTCAGGTTCCTTCTGCCCAAGGAAGCTGAAGGATACATGTGCTGGCTAATTTTACGTCACCTTGACCTCGCTCAGACATTTGGGAAAAGAGAACAAATATGGAATAAATACCCCCACCAGAGTGGCTGGTGAACAAGTCTGTGGAACATTTTCTTGATTAGTGATTTATGTGGGAGGACCCAGCCCATTTTGAGTGGGAAGATGGTCCTGGGTTATTTAAAAAAGCACACTGGGTAAGCCACGAGGAGTAAGCCAGCAAGCAGCGCTCCTCCACGGCCTTCTGCTTCCGGCAGCATCAGCTTCTGCTTCCAAGTTCCTTTCCTGTTGTAGTTCTTACACCGACATTGCTCGGTGCTGGAGTGTGCTATGTTAGTGTTAGAAAAATAAGCCCTATCCTCCTTAAACAGCTTTTGGCATTTTTTTGTTACAACAATAGATACTTTAAGAAAAGATAACAGGAGTTTGCCGGCATGTTCAGCTTCCTATTGAATTCCCATTCTCTATCTAGTGAAGAGTCCTGGGGACAGAGAACACTGACAACAGGTCAGATGCTTCTTTCCTTTGTCGTGGGTCTGGTATGAGGACACCTTGCCTGAAGAGCACTGTTTCTCTTATGGATTCTGACTCTTTAATTCATTTGTCCTTCATGTGTGAATAAGAGCTACCTGAACTCAGTTCTGGGCATGAAATGTCAGAAGCTCATATACTGTCTGTCTGGGGACACTGTACTTTCTTCTGATTTCTACTGAAGTTTCATCCTTTTAGTAATCAGTGTATAAACAGGCCTTCCCTGAGTTATTCTATTTTGTGTATATTTTATTTGTTTCCTGATTATCCCTAACTGATATCATTTCCATTTAGAGTTTAGAACTTTAGTGTTGCCAGATGGCTGGTAAACTAGCAGGGAAATCCAACGCACAGCAAATTAAAAATACCTGGCATTTATCTGCCCTTCACGTGACCATCAGAAGACTGAGCAGTGCAGAGCCAATAAGCAGCTATGCCTTCTTTACCCAGAGATAGGCATTAACTGTTACTGCCTTCACTGCCTCCTATTGTATGTAAGGAGGCTGCTTGTTTCATTCCCGGTTGCTCAGACCTGAAATAATCACACAAAAACTGGTACTATTTAAATCACTGCTTGGCCCATTAGCTCTAGCTTCTTATTGGCTAACTGTTACATACTTGTTTAACACATTTCTATTAATCTACGTATCACCATGTGTGTGTGGCTTACCTGGTAAAGTTCCGTCTGGCTTCTCTCTCACTTGGCCTTCCTTCTCCCAGCATTCAGTCCAGTTCTCCTTGCCTAGCTCTGCTCTGCCCAGCCCTGCTCTGCTGTAGGCTCAAAGCAGTTCTTTATCTATTAATGGTAATCACAGCCTACAGAGGGAAATCCCACATCAGTCTCCCATCATCAATAGTAGGGAAAACAAAACAAACAGTGGAGTTCATGTTCAATGCTTTCAAGTCCAAGACCCCAGAATAGCACTCATCCTGTATACTCACTAGGAAAAGACTCAAGTCTCAAGCCTGCAGTTATGTGGGGAGAAAGGCTGGGAAATTCAATCTGTCTTAGGGCAGCAATGCCTTCTACTGACATTCTACTGCTATGAAGGGATGAGAAAATTGTTATTCGGGGCAAGTAATAGAAGGTTAGAAAATTATTTTAAAGTTCTAGAGGAGCTTGGCAGGCACTAAGCATATCTTGAGGCTATAGAATTTAATGTGATTTTTCCCACCTTTTGATGCACTGATGGCTTCTAGGAGTGATATGCTTCTGGACAGAAACTTTTGGCCCGGCATCTGGGACCTGACAGAAGCTTGAAAGCAGTGCTTGAGAAACTGAGGGAGGGACAGATAGCCCAGGTCTACCTTCATTCAGTCATAATACAAGGTTAAGTTGTGGTCCAAGATGCTGATCACAAATGATGATCACCGAGTTAATCACCTCTAGAGGGCCTGGCCTTGTGTGAAGAGGAGTCCATGGTGAGCTATCAGGAGGCTACCCCACTCCTGTCTGATGAATACTGTCCCAAGTATATCTCGCCATATTGATATTCATTGTGATATCATTTGAGATGCAGCTCTAGTAAAACTGCTGACTTTACTCAGAGTCTTTGACTAAGTTATGATAAACCAAAATTGACTTGGAGATAAAAAGAAATATCTTGCATTTGGCCTACTCCCTACATGATGGGCCCATAGAATGAGCACAACCTAGTACTTTGCTTCCCTTGGACAAAGTTAGGAGCTCTTGAATCCAACTTGAGCAACAAGGCAAGCCATATGTTCCACTGTGACAACATCTAAGATTTGGAATAACAATATACCTTAGAAATGATAGTGTCCAAAAGAGTAATGGCAACCATAGAGGATGGTCCCTAGACTCCGAGAAGATGCATCCTCTGGAATATGCCTTGGTGGGAATCCTTTCTGAGTGCTCAGTAATTCAGCAGTGTTTCTGTTTTCACTCCAGTCTATAGCTGCAACCAACCCTTACATTTAATCTTATCTATTTAGAATAGTTATAGTGGTTTCTGTTTTCCTATTTGGATCCCGATAGAGTCAGACAAGGCTTGGAGTAGTGTGAGCTATTCAAACAACTGTAAACAAAGAATAAAATGAAAACAACTTCTGTAACACAACATTCTCAGCCAGGTATATATTTTTATTTTGAATGCTACTGAATTTTAATATATTAGAAGAAATGATTGGTGTGAATTGAACATGAATTTTTAAATAAAAGCTCATGTTTTAGCAGTAGTTCCTTCTTTGGTGGCTCATTATCCCTTGGTGGGACCCATGTATTTAAACACACATGCCTATAATTTTCAGAATCTCCCCAGACAAGAAGTGGTCATTTTATTTCAGCACAACTTGTATTTATCTTTGAGCTATCATGAAGATATGTATGGAATGGGTTTCCTGAGTGGCCAGCATATTATTATTATTATTATTATTATTTGCAATAGGAAAACAGATAACATGGAGTTATACAAAAGTGCCTGGGAAAGTTGTCTGATCATTCCTTTTAAAGTCATAGACTTATCACCTCCTACCCACAATGACTTATGATTTGGTTGTCCTATCACGGATACTACGTATGGAAGTATCTGATGATTCTCTTCTGTTCCAAGATGTTCAGGCTGCCATGAGCATATTCCCCAAAATTAAAGCAACTCTCAGAAATAAAATTGAACCCAATTAGAAGCAGGTATAATAATCACAAACTCAGTCAAAAGCAGACTATGTATAAAAGTGAAGAGATGTGGGGTGTGACCATTCAAAGGCAGCCTTAAAAGCTGAGGTAATTGAAGTGCAATTGATCACATAATAATGGAGTTTATCAGCCTAAGAATGGAGAAGGGAAGAGCCAGAAATAAAAGGATAAAATCACCATGAATAGCAGAGTTAGACCAACACAAGGGATCAGTGAATAAGCTCTAATGGACTCAGAAATGAGGGCTAACAGGAGTTCAGCTTCCCCGAAGCTGTCTGAAGGGTGTATTAATTCAAAACCAAGATGAAAGAGTAACCCATAATCCTGAAGTGTGGAGAAAATAACAAAATATCAATATGTGTGTGGCAGGTGGATTTGAGAGCATGGTAATGGAAAGGCCATCGAGCTACAATGGGGGAAATTATAGGGGAACAAATGGCATCTGAGGAGCAGGTAGGAAGTGAGGGAGCTGTGCTTGAGACTTTCATCAAGGAGAACAAAAATAAGTCATGCTGGAAGGGAGGCAAGATCCAGAAAAGAATGGCTTCTTTTTCTTTCTCATCTTATGGTGTCACAAATCATAGTTAGCAAGGAAAGTACTACATCCTGGAACTCTCATAGGGGTAGTTCCCTGAGTTGGCTAATGGGAGTAGCGGACATAGGATGTATTGGTCTGACAAGGGGTGAAAGTGCTGCTTGTGACATCATGCATAAATATGGATGGTAATTATTAAGACATTTTCATTTCACCTATAAGGAGGGGTATATGCCATAGTGTCATCCTAACTATGACTGGGGTGTAAACAGGACCACACAAATGTGAAACCAAGCAAATAAGAAGGAGCTGGTTTGGCATGATAAAAATCTGCATCAGTTGTGTTAGAAGCAAATGTAGATGTTGTCGAGCGAAAATCTCATTCTCTCAGATGGGAAAAAGGGATCTGGATCCTTTTTAATGCCCAAATGACAAGTTGGACCAGGAAACACCAATGTTCCAGCAACTTGAAATAATGCAAGGGAAGGTGGAAGAAAGACACATAGCCGAACTGAATACTTAATGAAAATGTTTATTGGCTGAGAGCTCAGCTGGTAAAGTGATTGCAGTGCCAAGGAACCTGAGTTCAGTTACCCCGAATTCTCATTGAAAAATGCCGGGGAGTTGTGGCACAAACAAGTAATCACAGCACTGAAGAGGCATAGACCAGCAGCTTCCTGGAACTCAGTGGCCAGGCAGCCTAGACTATGTTGCCAGCTTCCAAACCAATGGGAGACTTATTTCAGTAAGTCAAGGTAAATGATGCTTTCTGAAGAATGACACCTGAGGCAGACCTCTAGCTTCTACAGGCCAACATTTACATGTCTCTGTGCACAATAATAATAATAATAATAATAATAATAATAATAATAATAATGATAATAATAAATTTAAGAATAGAAAAGAACTAATAAGGAAACAAAGCTGGGATATGCCTCTTTGAACTTCTAATTGATATAAAGCCAGGACAGGAGGTTGGAGAGTGAGTAGGTTAGAAGGTTAAAGCTATGTATTACAGGTACCCCTATACTCTCGTCTGAGAAGTTGGTGGGTTTAAATTCCTAGAAGGGGCAGGGTGTACAGTTGGAGAAGTAAATGCAAACGCTTATAGGGATCAGGCATATAGCAAGAAACGTGGAATTTGGACTGCTGAGAGAAATAAGGATTTGGGGGAATGGGGCACATTATAGAAATTACTGGAATTCATAGTCAATTATGCCAAAGTAAAGCAAAACAATACAAAAGCATTGCTAGATAAACATTTATAAATCTTTGAGCTATCCTTATTGAATTCTCACAAGTTATCTCCTTATGTCAAAGTAAGGGGACACTTGTTACTTATTGACCTGTAGAGTAAGGAAGGCCAACATAATGTGATTTTTGAGAGGACTCAGTGTTCTGGTTAGTTTAGGCTGATTATAAACAAATTTCATAATAGACACTTATTTCTCAAAGTTCTGGAGGCTGAGAAATCTGCAGTTAAGATATTTCCATATCCTTATCTGGTGACGGAGGGCCTGCTTCCCAGTTTTCAGATGGGCATCTTCTCACTTCATCCTCACACAGTGGGGACCAGAGAGAAAGGAAGCAGCTTTTTCCCCGTCTCTTTATCTAAACGCATTAATTCCATCACCAGGGTTTCATCCTCCTGATGTAATTGCGTCTAGAAGTCTATTGTGTTGAAGATTGGAAGTTCTAGGAATGAAGAGGGATGAGGGGCACATGACAGCTGCTGTGTCTATAAGAGCAGAGGTTCATTCTTGACAGTTCAGATGTTGCAGATAACCTTTTATAGTTTTAGTTGTATTTGGAATAAATGAAAAGAGGATTCAATGAATTCAAGTAAAAATTGAGTAATCTTGTTGAAGGTTTTACTTGGGAATCCTGCTTCAGAAATACATTCATTTAGCAAATACTTGCTGAGTGTTGACTACGTGGGAGACTACACACTGTGAATACAAAAGGGAAAGGGACAGATAAGTTTTTAACACCCCTTAAGTAAGTTGAGAAGGTGCTATTTAACCACTGTTGAAGCGTTGCAATAGTGAAGGTATAAAGTATTATGGAACACAAAAAGGCCTTCCCTACTCTACAGGAAAAGTAGATGGATATCTTGGAAGAAAAATATTCCTCGATCTTCTTGTGATCCATGCTCTCTTCCTCTCTGTGTCTCAATTTTTGACTACTGATTATTTGTTCTTTTATTGTTTTTTATTAATATTTTTAATACAATCTTTTCTCATTTTACATAGCTATTCCATTCCCACTCCCTCCCCTCTTCCCGCTTCACCCTTCCCTCCTGCCACTCCTAAAAAAGGGTAAGGCTTCCCATGGGGAGTCAACCAAGTCTGACACCTCATTTTGAGGCAAGACCAAGGCCCTCCCCTTATATCTAGACTGAGAAAGGTATCCCCCAAAGAGAATGTGCTCTTTTTTTTTTTTACCATTTTTACCATTTTATTTTTTTTCCCTTTTCTTTATTATTATTAAAAATTTCCACCTCCTCCCCTCCTC